>BQNB010031914.1:0-53582 GCA_026074375.1 Tanacetum coccineum | reverse complement strand
CTAGAGTACAATCTTCCTAAGACTCAATATATTTACTCAGGTTACGTGACGTGGCTGTTTACTATCATTTTGCTATATCAACATTCCCTGTGAAGATTGTGATAAGGTCGTCAGCTTTCATTTTAGAATATTTTATACATCTACCTATCAGGTGAAATTCATAACCTCGCTTTTACTTGTTTTACATGTTTTATAAACCCGTGAGGGGGATACATGCTTGTTACAAACTTTTTTTTACATACTCGTTTATCTTATATCAATATGATTACTTTTCAAAGGCTTAATGAATTCATAACCCCATATTTCAATCTTTTGAATACGTTATAAACCTGTGATACCTGATATAAACCATGAATGCAAGTGTTTTCTAAATGTATGCTATCCAGATATATTATTGCCTAAGTAGCTTCTAGTACCATTAGTTCCATATCATGAATCATTAATTACTTGCATTATGAGTGAACACGAATAAATCTATTGGGGGTGACTGCTCCCGTTGGTATATGTCACACCCCCAGACGGGGCCTGGACAGAATACGTGTCCGAGGGCGTGACGTCATCATAATCCGAACACAAGGCACAAGAGAACGACCACTAATGGACGTTTTGAAAATCATAACTCGTTGCATTGTTTAAAAATAAATAAGTTTTACATGATTTAAAAGAAATTAAACATTTGCGGAAGCATAAGTAAAATGTAGCGGAAGCATAATTTGGTTTTCAAAAGACAACGAGTATGATATTTTGATAAGTCTTGAAAGAGTATCATATTGCACGTAGACTCCACATAGCACATCAAAAAGTCCAAAGCTAAGCACCTGAGAAAAACATGCTAAAACGGTCAACATAAAGTTGAGTGAATTCATAGGTTTAAGTAAAACATTTATGAGGACCAAAAACGTCTAGTGAATACAGCTTCACTCAATGTATCATGAAAAACATTTAATAATCAGAAACGTTCAACCAAAGTAGTGTGGACCACAAGTTTACAGTACGCACGTGACAGTTATAGGAGATATAATTTCACGTACAAAGTACATGCGACTAAAAAACGATACAATATCGCATGAGAAGTGTATACTGTTGCGCTAAGCTCATGACACCGAAGCTAATTAAGTCAACAGGGCATGTTACATCCTGTTGCAAAGTATTCCTGCCCTAAGTTGGTGTCCCAAACCAAAGACCACCATAATGCACAATCGACATGACATATATCCGTTTGTTCTTGGCAAGTTCGAACAGTGAGCGCTACTCACCCGGATAGGGATAATTAGTCCCAATAGATCTATTTATTCACTCGCGCTCCCTCAACCGGTCCTCCGGTCAAGAAATTAACAGTTCATGATAAAGTTTGGGCAGTAGTTCGTGGTTTGTTAAGCAACCTTAGGCAACACGTAAATGGGAGATGGTAACTGAAAACACTTGTGTCCAATGAAGAAATAACCATTTTATTCATAACAACTTTAAGTACTTAATTCCATAAGTAGAAAGAGTGTGATATAAGTCAAGTAACCAGGTTTGTAATTAGTGTGTAAACGAGTTTGAAATTCGGTAACGTAAACAAGTTTGTAAACGAACATGTTTCTCACCCCAAAAGTAGTAAAGTATAGGTAAAACAAGTAAAACGTGGGGCTATGAACTCACAAAGTATTGAAAGGTAATTGTACTGTAGTAAAATATACAAGTTTGTAAACGAGCATGTATTCCCCTCGCGGGTTTATAAAACATTGAAAAGATTGAAATGCGAGACTATGAACTCACCTTGACGTTGCAGAGCAACTAGCAGAAATGCAAATAAGGACAGCACAAACGGAGAACGGAACGGCTTGACCAAGAAGTTGCAGCTTAACTTAACGGCTAAGACCCATTAGCTTGGGTTGATGAATTTGGGTTTACCGATGGATGAGTACATCAACGTGATGCGTTGATAAAGGATTGGGATTACAAGTTGGATGAGTTTGGTGGTTGGTTAAATAAAATAAATCGAAAAACACACGCAAAGTATGTAATATATTCCGTATATATATTACATATGAAAAATGAACAATTATATAATTCATATGGTGAAGTATATAATTAAGACAAACATTCAAAAGGAAAATTCGTAGTATATATTACTTTACAAGTATTATATAAGAAACGTTGTTAAAATAATGGTAATAATCTAATTCGACGCGTTTTCAAAAGTCACCAATTAAATTAATAAAAAGTTATTGCGTAAAAGTAAATACACGTTTTAAAGCTACGAGTTATATAAATGATGTTTTAAAGACTTTACAAAAGTTATAGTTGGGAATTATAAAATAACATTTTATAATTTAGTAATTCGTTACGCGTTTTAACTAAACTAGTTATATTGTTTATAAAAGTATAGTTTCCGTTTATTTACCGATTTATTGTAAAATCACACTTTAATAATCTTAAAAACTATATAACTTTGTCGTTTTATCTGGTTTCTAAAATAATATAAACTTTAATGAAAAGTTACTAAGTATAAGGATTTTTAGAAATTTCGGCATGACCTTACCGTTTGTATGACGTTTCCATTTTTACAAAACTCAACGTTTTCCTATTTTCAATCAATCCGTGTTGCAAAGTACCCGCTTATTTCATTATATAAATCTAAACGAAATCAAACGAACATTTTAAAAAGACAAATATAACAAACCAAACACACCCTCATGGGGTCGTCAACCCCAAAACCAAACGGTCCCTTATAAGCTGTTAAACGCGAAACCAAACGCACCCTTATATGCTGTTTTTAAACCAAACGCACCCTATTGGTGCTACTGACCCAAACAGCCCCATTAGGCAGTTAGATGCAAATCCAAACGCACCCTTAAGGCTGTTAAGCCCATAACCAAACGCTCCTTTATGTGGGTATTTAACTGCCGAACCAAACGCCCCCATTAGGCCGCTGTGCAGCGAACCAAACGCCCCTGTTTAGGCTGTTGTCCAGCGAAACAAACACCCCTTTTGCAGCAGATTTGCACAACAAACACCCCTATTTGGGGCTGTTACAACGCATCGACAAACACCCCTTTCGGGTTGTTAAAAAAAAAAGAAACGCAGCAACCAAACACACCCTTATGGGCGTGTTTACACGAAAACAAACATCCCTATATCGTCATTTAGACCAACCCAAATCATGACACCCAAAAAAAAATGAAAAGAAAGAAAGAAAATAAATAAAACAATAAAACCAAACTTTTAATTAGTTTTGTATAAAAATGAAGTTGACGAGGTGATATGGTGAGGATGGCAGCGGTGGTTGGTGGTGAGACTTCAGCGGCGGGTGTGGTGTGGTGTAGATCGGGGTGGATCGGGTTTGTGGTGACCGACGTGAGGTCGGAGGCTGGTGGCCGGAATTCCTCCAGTGACGGCGCCGGAAAAGATGGAGGAGGGGAGGTGTGTGTTAGGGTTTTGTATTGTGTGTGTGTGTTTGTTTTATTATAAATAAAAAAAAGATATAAATTATATATATATAATAAAAGTTTTAAAATTTTTGAATAGTTGTTAATAGATGGGGGTTAACTTTGTAAATATTTCACAGGGACCTAACGTGTAACTTTTGTTAATTATTGATTCGGGACTCGTTTGGGCGACTTAACGGATGATTCAAATCACGAAACTTGCGCCATTGTTTTCTAAATCATTTTTCTGATAAAAATGAGTATTTACTTGATTATATTTTATAAATGTTTTTATAAAATGTATTTAACGTTTATTATTTATTTTGGGTAACACGGGTAACCTTTGTCCGTAAAAATGAAACTTTAATTTGAACCTTTGTGTTTTTATATAAACGCTTTTGAATAAAATATTAAATAATTTATTAAATATTTTTATTTAATAAAAAGTGATAATTAAATATAAATTTAATTATTTTTGGGTCGGTACGAGTTGCGTTCAAAATTTTGCGAGGCTATTTCAGTCATTTTCTGCTTGGTTTCAAGTCTCGGGCAAAACTAAAAAGTTGTCAGGAATGTCGTTTTACATCAAGTTGCTTTAGAGTCCGAATAATGAAAACGTAATTTAGCGGGTCGTTTTTGATAAGTCAACTTATGAAAATATATATCTTCTCGTTTTCAAGTTAAATAAGTTTGAAAAATAAAATAACCAATGAGAGATAATAATAATTATTAGTATTTATAATTTAAATACGTTTCAAAAGATTACCGATTACGCGGTAATCGTTTTTATGTGACCGTAAGAGGTCAAAAGTCAAAAGTCAAGTCGGAACCAAAAAGTCAAAGGGTAAAATAGTAATTTAAAATATCGAAAATTGCGGGGTGTGACAGTACCTACCCCTTAAAGGAATCCCGTCCCGGGATTCGATTTTTGTTAACCGTTAGTGTGACCAAGAAAAGATTTAGTGTTTAATAAACCAGTTATAGATATGACGTTAATAACTCTATTAGTAAAATTCGATTTTTCGACACTTCTTAATAACATAAATTTGGTTGGGTTTGACCAGGATATATGATCCATCAAAATGGGTATTTTAGAAAAATATCATTACAAGTTTTACGATTGATATAAACAAGTTATAAAGAAAGTCCCTTAGTAGTGAAAACATAAAAGGAGAAAGTGTAGACGTGTGGGTATGTCTGTATAAGGGTTTAAATGTTTTAGGGTAGAGATATCTGTAAGGACCGGTGATTAATATCGAACGAGGCTAAAAGACGTAAGTATTCAACTTACTTAGAAAGTATGAGGATGAATCATGGCTCAACACACCATGAGCAGACGATGCGAATTAAAGTATAACCGAACGGCTCTAACTGCGACCTAATAAATAGACACGCCGTAGAACGAGAAATAATAATGATAACGGAACGTTGCACACAACGTTTAAGAACGAAATTGACAACCATATATGTTTGTGCTTTAGTTTAGTCAACAAAATGTATCTTTACGAACTCGTTAAGTTTATATAGATGTTACGACGTTCTTACGAAAAGTTACTATTCATGGAAAGTTTTCATTTTAGGAAAGTTTTAATTTCTAGGCGTTAATAGCATCCCCAAATTAAATCGTTTCTATATCTTCCAAAAACGAACTATTGAAACCCTATCGTTTAACCAAAATACTTAGCTTGCAAAATATATATATATAAAGTATTGCTATATTTAGAAATGACCAACGACAACGACTTATCATTTTTAGAAAAATTCCTAAACCTTAGTTTTGATATTAAGAAGCTCCACGAATATTTTCAAAAATTTTCGACACTTTATAAACCTTTCGAGACATTTTTAAACGTCCGTTTTACCCTCTTTTAAAACTCGGACCAACAACTATATTTTTATAAATCACCCATGGACTTGACCATAATGCCACAATATTTTCCAAACTATCCAAAATTTCTTTTACGCCAAAACTAATCAACCAAATTCACTTTAATTCAAGCCTAACCTCATCGTCGTCTTTGTTGCAACTCACAAATCTCGCATACTCTTCACAAGAACAAAATATATATATCCGAAACCATAAAAAAAATCTTTATTAAAATAATTATTTATTTTATTAAATTTAAAAATCATAGCACAAACATATGGAGTCGTGAATCAAATGCGAGGAGTGGACATTTTTGAGAAACAATATCCCCAGAATAAAGGTCAACAAATGGGAGGAGCTCACGGAAGAGCTCAGGTGATACGTGACGAAATATCGTACTCAGTCGTTAGTTCGAGGATAAATCAAATTCATTAGCTCAAAAGCGCACAAGTCGGTTAACTCCACAAACAGTTCGTGATCGCAAGGTTTTGTAACGGCAAGAGTAAAAATTTTAAGAATGAGATAAGGTAGTTCAAGTGAGGTCTTAAGATTCTGCTGAGTGGTAAGACACGATCGTGTTTCGGATCTTTTTAAAAGATTTTCGGTGATTATCGGGTTCGAGTTCATACTCATGTCATATCAGTAGTGTTCCAAAATCTTGAGAGTAAGCACTATTTCTCCAAATTCTAGGTCGTGTGTCGTGTTGTTCTTCTCATGAACTTTCAGTTGGTGGTAGCTATCTTGGTCGATTGTTCTCGCAGTATGACGCTACAATCGTCACAGTTGATCGAAAAGAACGGTTATACTAGAAAAACGGGGCATCGGTTTAGCTATGTTAAATTCTCATGCTTGTACAGTGGTAACATCTTGAAGGATCCCATCAAGGTTTTGTTGATAAATGAAGGATCTCATAATTCACGTGATATCTATCCTCACTTAAAAGGTAGTAATATTGAAGAAAATCTTCTAGTTCTATTGGTTATCATCCACTTAAAGTGATATGCTCATTACATTCTAGAACTTTTCAATCCGTAATTTCCATGACTACAGGAAGCATGATTTAGTCTCTCGGCTAAGGGTATGGCGTTTCTATATACCAAAGTTGAAGAAAATCTGCTTAGTTATGATGCTTACGAATACCAATACACGTGACCGACACGACTCATGAATACGCACGCAAAATATTAATAAAATACAAGTGCAATATAATCTCGTTAACAATGTAGGGAAAAGAAAGAAAATGAAAATGAAAAGTAAGGGTAATTTGACAAAAATTTATAGTGACTACTCCCAGCATAGCATGGTCCTTTCTGAATTTATACATAGGTGATCAAGCTATGTATAATTTAAGAATTAACGATGAAATGCTCATTTCGTCAAATTAATGTTATAAAAAAAATCTTATACGGTACAAACGATATAGTTTATAAGGTAGCAAAACAGTTTGTGGAAATGAAAACAAGGTGACACAAGGTATTTTTGTAAGATAACAGGAAATGTTTTATGAGGTGATAACAAAAATAGTTTACAAGAAAGTTACGTGACGGTTTATAATGTAAAGGTAACAAATGGTTTACGAGTTGACAACCCAACAGTTTATAAAGTGGCAACGTAATGGTTTATAAAAGACACGAAATGGCTCATAAGATGTTGACGTCATATTTCGTAAATTGACCGCGAAATAGTTTATAAATGACAACGAAATAATTTCTGAGGTGACACGAAAATAGTTTGTAAGATAACTGTAAAATAATTTATAATATGGTAGCAAAAGAGTTTATAATTAACCGTAAAATAGGTTATAAAATGAAAATAAGTTAGTTCATTAATTGACAGTCAGATAAGTTATAAGGTAATAGTAGGATAATTATAAAATGTTGACAAAACGGTTCATGGAATGATATCAAAATAGTTTATAAGGTGTTAAAATAAACAAGAAGCTATTAGCAAAAGGTTTGTAAACTAGTGTAAAATAGTTCATAATGCGACAACTAGGTTTATAAGACGACACTAAAATAGTTCATAGGATACCATCCAGTTAGTTAATAACAGCAATACAGTTTACATAAATATAATGAGATGGGTTGTAAGACGGTAAAGGAGTAGCTTACTTATATTTACTAGAAAATTAAAGTGTAACTGACAAATCGTCATGACACAAATTGAACAAATGATTTAGGAAAATCCACACAATACACGAAATTCACAGGTAGGTACTAGTGCAAAACTCTTAGAGATTTCAGTCTGAGTCTACTTTGGTTTCACTAAATAGGGAAAAATCTTTCCTTAAACATCAACATTATCTTTGACGACATTAGATCTCCAACGAGTTTTAAACTCCTAGATACGGTTCGCACGGTTCAAATTTCTAATTTGCCACTATGGCCTCTAAGTTGAATATCGAAACGGGTGTCCTATAATTCCTACTCACATGGCCAACACTCTTGTAGTTATTGCACTTCACAGTGCATGGTCCAGTGTGGTGCAATCTTTGTTTGTTGTGGAAGGGAAATTTTGCTACTTATGCGGCTTTGAAATTTGGTTTAGCAATGTAAGCTCTCACGACCTTTTGTCATTTATTTTGTTGTTGTCATTCCTTACTACCTTGGTTTCCTAGCGTACGACCTAATCCATTTAGTCGCGAGCCATGTGGATTCTTTCCTCATAAACAGTATTGGCTTCGATAGCATTAGCAATTTGTTGGGTTACAATACACTCGATCCTCGTGGAACTCATTCCTTGTCTTGTCGTCGGTATTTACTTCAAAATTAAATGGGGTAAAGGAAATGAAATAAGTCGAATAAATGATTAAGTATAGACTAATTTCTGATGCAATACGCGTACCCATAAAATCTTCAAGGTGGTGGATGAAAATACGATGCAGGCACTCTAATGAGTATGGGACGAGTGTTTAAAACTCGTCTTCAGAGACGGGGAGAAACAATTTGGGAAGATCGACATAGAGTTCAAAATAGCTGATGAGTATACGGTTAAAGTAAATAAGATTAAGATCTTTCATGAACGAGTTTACATAGCAATTACCATATTAAACCTCCAGTTACAAGTCCCGCCCATACATCAATACTTAGAGAAACTTAGATTCATACATAATTCCATGTAAACATAACCGTGTCGGGTTTCGCGTAGAACGATATGGTATAAGGTTATGAATAATAAGTTCGAGACCATTGCATCGCTCACAATGTCTTAGACAAAAAAAAAAATTGAGACCATTGTGTCATCCACAATGTCTTAGAAATGTTTAATATTTATATAGACAACTTCCATATAAGTAAATAGAGGAATAAACGTAAGGCGAACGTAAACCGCGGAGAAGAGATAACCGCAAAGAAAAGATAACCTCAGAGAAAAGATAACCGCAGAGAAAAGATAATCGCAGAGAAAAGATAAGCGTAAGCTCATAGCAAAAACACGTATAAGGCACACATAAAAGCACGTAAGGATCACATACTGGTTATAGTCCAAGACAATATATTCTACCTAGAATACTACCTGGTTTCTCTAAACCTTGGCTCTGATAACCAATCTCACAGCCCCCAGACGGGGCCTGAACGTAATACGTGTCCCGAGGGCGTGGACGTCATCATAATCCGAAACACAAGGCGCAGAGAACGACCACTAATGGTTTGTTTTGAAATCCATAACTCATTGCAATTGTTTAAAAAATAAATAAAGTTTTAACATGATATTAAAAAAATTAAACATTAGCGGAAGCATATGTAAAATGTAAGCGAAGCTAATTGGTTTTCAAAAAACAAATAGTATGATATTTTGATAGTCTTGAAGAGTATCATATTGCACTATACTCCACAGTAGCACATCAAGAAGTCCAAAGCTAAGGCACCTGAGAAAAACATGCTAAAACGGTCAACAATAAATTTGATGAATTCATAGGTTTTTAAGTTAAAACATTTATGATGACCCAAACGTTTAGTGAATACAACTTCACGTCAATGTATTAACGAAAAAACTTTAATAAATCAAAACGTTTTCCAATCAAAGTAGTGTGGACCACAAGTTTTACAACGCACGTGACAATTATAGGAGATATAACTTTACGTACAAAGCACATGCGACTATTATAACGAATACAATATCGCATGAAAAGTGTATACTGTTGCGCTAAGCTCATGACACCGAAGCTAATTTAGTCAACAGGGCAAGCTTCTTCCTGTTGCATAGTATTCCTGCCCTAAGCTGGTGTCCCAAACCAAAGACCACCATAGTGTACAATCGACATGACATATATCCGTTTGTTCATCGACGACAGAAACAAGTAAGTGCATGCTTACCCGGATAGGGATAATTAGTCCCAATAGATCTATTTATTCACTCGCGCTCCCTCAACCGGGATTCCTCCGGTCGAGAAATTAACAGTTCAGATAAAGTCGGGCAGTATGTTGTGGTTTGTTAAGCAAACTAGGCAACACTAAGAAATTAGATGGTAACTGAAAACACCTTAGTTCCAATGTAAGAAATAGCCATTTTTATACATAAACAACTTTAAATACTTAAACCCATAAGTAGCAAAGAGTGGTGATACCCAATCAAGTAACCAGGTTTGTAATTGAGAGTGTAAACGAGTATGAAATCGGTACCAAAACAAGTTTGTAAACGACCATGTACTCACACTCAAAATATAAAGTATATGTAAAACAAGTAAAACGTGGGGCTATGAACTCACCAAGTATTGAAAGGTAATTGTAATGTAGTAAAATATATGAGTTTGTAAAAGAGCATGTATTCCCCTCGCGGGTTTATAAAACATTAAAAAGATTGAAATGCGAGACTATGAACTCACCTTGATGTTGCAGAGCAACTAGCAGAAATGCAAATAATAAGCACAGCACAAACGGAGAACGGAACGGCTTGACCAAGAAGTTGCAGCTTAACTTAACGGCTAAAACCCATTAGCTTGGGTTGATGAATTAGGGTTTTCCGATGGATGAGCACATCAACGCGACACGTTGATAAGGGATTTGGATTTTCAGGTTGGATGAGTTTGGTGGTTGGTTAAATAAAATAAATCGAAAAACACACGCAAAGTATGTAATATATCCCGTATATATTACATATAAAAGAAACAATTATATAATTCATATGGTGAATTATATAATAAAGACAAACAACCAAAAGAATAAGTCGCAATATATAATACTTTACAAGTATTATATAAGAAACGTGATTAAAATAATGGTAATAATATAATTCGACACTTTTTCAAAAGTCACCAATTAAATTAATAAAAAAGTTCCTTGCCGTAAAAATTAATACACGTTTAAAGCTACGAATTAGATAAAATGAATTGTTTTTTATTTTTAAAAGTTTTTATAAAAACTTATTATTTTAAATTTATTATGATTATAAAATATATGAGTCTTATATTATTATGGTTTTCTTACGCATTATAAACTAAAACTAGTTGTTTTGGTTATAAAAGTATAGTTTTCGTTTATTTTACCGATTTATGTAAAATAAACACTTTAAAATCTTTAAAAAACTAATATAACATTGTCATATTTAACGGGTTTCAAAATAGGTAATAAACTTTAATGAGAATTTACTAAGTATAAAGATTTTTAGAAATTTTGGCATGACCTTGCCGTTTATACAATGTTTCCCTTGTTTTACAAAACTCAACATTTTCCCACTTTAATCAATCCATATTGCAATATATTCCGCGTGTTTTATTATATAACTAACGAAATCAAATTATTAACAAAGTATAGCAAAACCACACGACATAACAACAAACACCCCTTAATGGGGCCTGCAGTCGCCTAAACGCAGGGAGGAAACCCTTAGGGGTCGGTTAGACAGCGAATTCCATAGCCCCTAGTGGGCTGTTAACCCAAGCGCCAAACGCCCCTTTTGGCAGTTTTACACAAAGCCAAACGCGGCACCGTATATGTCTGTCGATGAACAGGAAAGAGTCCGACACGCCCGAATGGGCTGGAAATGAGCAAACAAACACCCCTTACAGGCGTGTTTATACGCAGAAACAAACCGAACGAAACAAACACTCCCGAAATTCAATCAAGCAACAAGAAAAGAAAAGAAAAAAAAAAGATTTATAAATAAGAACCACACAAATTTATTACAAGTTTTTACAAAAATAAACAAAACTATCCAAACAAGGGGAAGGTGGTGGTGGTGCGCGGCTGTTATGCCGCGGCTGTGGTGGAGGTTGTGGTGTCGATGTGGGGGTGGCGTGGAGATGATGAGGGGGTTGCTGTCATGGGTGTGGCGGTTGTGGAGGGTGACAGTGGTGAAGGTGGTTGCGGCCGTGGTGTGGCAGCGGCTGTGGAGGTGCGGCGGTTTTTTTTGACGAGGTGATATGGTGAGGATGGCAGCGGTGGTTGGTGGTGAGACTTCAGCGGCGGGTGTGGCGTGGTGTAGATCGGGGTTGTGGTGACCGGCGTGAGGTCGGAGGCTGGTGGCCGGAATTCCTCCGGTGACGGCGCCGGAAAAGATGGAGGAGGGGAGGTGTGTGCTAGGGTTATGGTAATGTGTGTGTGTGTGTTTTATTATAAATGAAAGAAAAGATATAAATAAAAAAATCAAAATATAAAGAATTAAAAGTTTTTTAAAAAATTTTTTTTTGAATAGTTGTTAATAGTTGAGGGTTAACTTTGTAAATATTTCACAGGGACCTAACGTGTAACTTTTGTTAATTAATGATTCGGGACTCGTTTGGACTAGTTAACGATTGAATTAAATTACGAAAGTTACGCCATTGTTTTCCAAATCATTTTTCCTGATAAAAATAGTATTCACATGATTTATATATTATAAATGTTTTTTTATAAAATGTATTTAATGATTATTATTATTTTGGTAACACGGGTAACCATTTGTCCGTAATAAATGAAACTTTAATTTGAACCTTTGTGTTTATATAAACTCTTTTAGAATAAAATATTATATAATTTATTAAATATTTTTATTTAATAAAAATGATAATGAAATATAAATTAATTATTTTTTGGGTCGTTACGATAGTTTCGTTTTCAAATTTTTTTTTGGCGGAGGCTTATTCAGTCCATTTTCTGCTTGTTTCAAGTCTCATTGCAAACTAAAAAGTTGTCAATCAAAGTCGTTTTAAACATCAAGTTGCTATATAGTCCCGAATAATGAAAACATAATTTGAGCGGGTCGTTTTGATAAGATCAACTTATGAAATATATATCTTCCTCGTTTTCCCAAGTTTAAATAATTTGAAAAATAAAAGTTGCCCTTGAGCTCTATTTTGCTATGAGCTTACGTTTGTCTTGCGCTTATCTTTTCTCTGCGGTTTACGTTTGCATTACGTATATTTCCCCACTTGTTTATGTAGAAGTTGTCTATATAAATACTAAATCATTTTCTAAGACATTGTGAGTGACACAATGGTCTCTAAATTCTTTTCTAAGACATTGTGAGTGACACAATTGTCTCGTTTATTCTAAAATATCGTGAGTAGTATGATGGTCTTTAAAACTTTTCATGACTTTACATTATATCGTTTTGCATAACTTTGAAAATTGTCGCAGTCTGCCGACCCCACTGGTTATCCTACTATTCGACTTTGAAGACGACTTTGAACACTCGTCCCATACTGTTGAAACATCTAAGTCATCTCGTTACGTCTCAATTTCTCTTACTTCTCGTAACTCCTGGAAGCATGCCTATTAATTCGCTCACAACTTTAACCCATCACCTCATAACATCCCACTTTTGGAAACACGACTTTTGAAATTCGACTTATTTCATTCTCTTTACTTCATTCGATTTCGAAGTGAATACCGACGACGAAACAAGGAATGAGTTCCACGAGGATCGAGTGTATTGTAACCCAACGGATTGCTAAATGCTATTGAAGCTAATACTGTCTATGAGGAAAGAATCCACATGGCTCGCGACTAAATAAATTAGGTCGTATGTTAGGAAACCAAGGTAGTAAGGAATGCCAACAACAAAATAAATGACAAAAGGCCGTGAGAGCTTACATTGCTAAACCAAATTTCAAGGACGCATAAGTAGCAAAAATTTCCCTTCCACAACAAACGAAAGTTGCACCACACTGGACCATGCACTGTGAAGTGCAATAACTACAAGAGTGTTGGCCATGTGAGTAGGAATTATAGGACACCCGTTTCGATATTCAACTTAGAGGCCATAGTGGCAAATTAGAAATCTGAACCGTGCGAACCGTATTTAGGAGGTTAAAACTCATTGGAACTCTAACGCCGTCAAAGATACCGCTGATGTTTAGGGAGAGATTTTTCCTTATCTAGTGAAACCTAAGTAGACTTAGACTGAAATCTCTAAGAGTTTTGCACTAGTACTTACCTGTGAATTTCGTGTATTGTGTGGATTTTTCCTAAATCATTTGTTCAATTTGTGTCATGACGATTTTGTCAGTTACACTTTAATTCTCTAGTAAATATAAGTAAGCTACTCCTTTACCGTCTTACAACCATTTCACTATTATTATGTAAACTGTCTTACTGTTATTAACTAACTGGATGGTATCCTATGAACTATTTTAGTGTCGTCTTATAAACCTAGTTGTCGCGTTATGAACTATTTTACCACCAGTTTACAAACCTTTTGCTAATAGCTTCTTGTTTATTTTAACACCTTATAAACTATTTTGATATCATTCCATGAACCGTTTTGTCAACATTTTATAATTATCCTACTATTACCTCATAACTTATCTGACTATCAATCAATGAACTAACTCGCTTTCATTTTATAACCTATTTTACGGTTAATTATAAACTCTTTTGCTACCCTATTATAAATTATTTTGCAGTTATCTTACAAACTATTTCGGTGTCACCTCATGAATTATTTCGTTGTCATTTATAAACTATTTCGCTGTCAAATTATGAAGTATGTCGTCAACATCTTATGAACTACTTCGTGTCTTTTATAAACCATTACGTTGCCACTTTATAAATTGTTGGGTTGTCAACTCGTAAACCATTTGTTACCATTACATTATAAACCGTCACGTAACTTTCTTGTAAACTATTTTGTTATCGCCTCATAAAACATTTCCCGTTATCTTACAAAATATCTTGCGTCGTTATATAAACAACCCTGTTTTCATTACCACAAACTTGTTAATTCAAGTAACTAATTGTAACAAGGTCAATAAGGACAATCTAATTGCCAATGAATCCTTATCTGCTGAGCTTGAAAGATACAAAGAACGTGTAAAATTTTTAGAAGAAAGATAAAATGTGGATTTAAGTACTAGAGAAAAGCTTATAGTAGATGATCTAATTCAGGAGAAACATGCACAGTTTACGGAATTTAAAAAAGAAATTAACTCTCTTAAACAAACTCTTTCTGAACAATTAAAAGAAAAGGAGTCGTTAACGAAAACATTTAATGTTCTCAAAAATGAATCCAAGGAAAAAGAAGCTAAGAATATTGATAAAGAAATTGATTTGGAAAAGAAAGTTAAAGAACTAGACAATATTGTTTATAAAATGGGTCAATCCGCGCAAACTGTGCATATGCTCAGGAAACCATAGTTTTTATGAAAATTAAATGAAAACATAAGCTCTTGGTTTTTCAAAATCCTTTCTATCTTAAGACAGCTCCTAGCCAGATTAGGCAAGCTTTTGATGTGTAATGTTATTGCTAAGGAAACCAATGTGATTTCAATTGTTGATTTGGAAGAGACTTTGATGCTTGAGGACGAGAGTCGATCCAAAATGCTTTTAAAACAAAGTGATCCAATGGTTTTAGAAAAGAAAGTTAACATTAAACCAGTTAATTATGCTGTCTTAAATCAATTGTCTAAAGATTTTGGTAACTGATTTGTTCCACAATTAAAATTATCTCCAGAACAGGCTTTTTGGCTAAAATACTCTCCGAGCCCTGTAGATCCTAGTACTTCTTCTACACCTGTTAAAATCGTTGTTCCAAAAGAACTTCCAAAAGTAAGTATGGTTAATTCAAGTTTAAAGAAACTTCAATTCCATCTTGCTGGTTTTGACACGGTTGTAAAAGAAAGAACCACACCTACAGCTATAATTGAAGGCTCGTGGGGCTTTGAACACACAAAAGCAGTTTTTGTAGATGAAATTATTCCATTTTAAAGACACTAAAGGATACTTTTAATAATTTTGATCAATGTCTATTTGATGAAATTACCGAAGTCCAAACTGTCTTTAATCAAATAGAACAGGCTGTGGAACAATGTCGTTTGGAAATAAAGTGTTTTGAAATTCAAAAGAAACAAGTTTTGCTTGAAAATGATTTACTCTTGGATTAAGTCATATCTCAAGATATTGTGAATGTTGTTGTTAATTCTTCTGTGAATGTGAATTCCTGTGTTGCTATGCATGAATTTGTGAATGTGAATGTGGATACATGTGAAAAGTGTCTGGAACTTGAAACTGAGCTTCTCAAAAAGAATAATGTCATTAATGAGCTTTCAACATGATTTTTAAACCTTGAAAAACATTGCATTTCTCTTGAAGTTGCCATGCAACTAAGTCAAGAAAATTTTCAAACAGAAAATTAATGTGTTAATCAAAGTAATCCTGAAATTCAAGACTATTTTGAAATAAATGATTTGGAAGCTCAGCTTCAAGAGAAGGACACTACCATCAAACAGTTGAAAGAGAAAATTCGTGCTTTAAGAGAGAATCCTGATAGAGTAAAGAAGGAATATGATGAGATTGAGACCATCAATATCGAACTGGATCATAGTGTGGCCAAATTGCTTTCAGAAAATGATAATTTGCACAAAGAAATTGTGCATTTGAAACAGATTTTTAAAGATCAATTTGACTCAATTAAAAAAACACGTGTTTCTAATAAAGAACACAATGACTATTTGATTGCTCAAATGAACTCAAAATCTATGGAAAATGCTGATTTACGTGCTCAAATTCAAGCAAAGGTTTTTGCAAATACAGCTTTAAAAAATGAATTAAGGAGAATCAAAGGAAAAGATGTTGTTGATACAGTTGCTTCAAAACCTAAGGCCACTACTATCGCTCCAGGCATGTTTAAAATAGCAGTTGAACCTCTAGCCCCTAAACTTTTCAAAAACAAGGAAGCACACATAGATTACATCCAACAATCTAGGGAACATGCTGATGTACTTAGGGAATTAGTTGAAGATACTAGGACATCCTGCCCTCTAGATTGTAATGTAGACTCTGCCTGTAAGTATGCTCGGAGACTTCAGGAAGAGCTCGTCTATGTTCATGATACCTGCCCTTGTTTAAGCACACTTAGGGAAAGGCTCATTGCTATCACACCAAAGAATAAAGATTCAAAAGTTAGACCTGCAGACCCTGTCACATCATTGAACCATAGGGCAAAATTAGTTGCAGTTACACCCATGAACACAAAAAAGAAAGTTTGATTTGCTGAACCTGTTACACAAGACTCTAACCCGACTTTGTTGCTTCTACAGGGGTAATATGTTCTACTAGTTATTGTGGATCAAATCCTATATGCAATACCAAGAAAAATAAGATCTCCAGCATCCTGTAGAACCAGGTCAAATATAAGTAAGAAGTTCAACCAATTAGGAATTTGTTAAGTTTAGGTCAAATAAAAAAGTAATTATCGTTATCTAAAACTGAATGTCATGATGGTCGTATTGAAACTTCATGTCATGATGTTGTCTTGAATTCTATGTGTAATGCGAATTCTAAATCTTTATATGCCTTGTGTAATGAATGTTTATTTGATGCAAATCACGATAACTGTGTTCTTGAATATGTTTCTGATGTGAATGTGTCATTTAAATCTAAATCTAAGAGAAAGAACAAGAAAGAAGAATGGAAATCTACAGGGAAGGTGTTTACTAAAATTGGATATAACTGGATACCTACAAGAAGGAATTTCACTTTAGTTGGAAATGCGTGCCCTTTAACTAGGATTACCGCCACTAATAAAGTGCTTGTTAGGGAACCCATTCCTCTAGAAGTAGTTGCACCAGAATTTTTAGTAAATAAGGTTTATACTAGGAGACCTAAGGTGCCTAAGACTGTTCGTTCTAATAGCAAACCTAAGATTGCAAAATCTTTGATTTCTAACAATACGGAACCCGGTACATCTCGTGGAACCAAAACTTCAGTTGCTCCATCTTCTTCTTCTCTTGACAAATGCAGGTTGTTCACCTTGTTCTCTGGTATTTGGACTCCGGCTGTTCAAAGCATATGACCGGAGATCGCTCTCAGCTCACCAACTTCTTTCATAAGTTTCTCGGTACTGTCAAGTTCAGTAATGACCAGATTGCAAAGATCATGGGATATGGTGATTATTAGATAGAAAATGTCACAATATCAAGGGTTTATTATGTGGAAGGACTTTGACACAATCTATTCTTCGTTGGTCAATTCTGCGACTCAGATCTTAAAGTAGCCTTCAGAAAACACACCTTTTTTGTACGTAATCTAGAAGGTGTTGATTTACTCTTAGGATCTTGAGAAACCAACCTTTATACATTGTCAATTGGTGATATGATGGCATCTTCTCCAATATGTCTCTTGTCAAAAGCCTCAAACACCAAATCTTGGTTATGGCACCGCCGATTGTCACATTTGAATTTTAGGGCTATTAATCATTTGGCTAGACATGGTCTAGTACGAGGTCTTCCCAAGCTGAAATTTGAAAAAGATAATCTGTGCCCGGCTTATGCAATGGGGAAAAGCAATAAACAAACACATAAACCCAAATATGAAGACACCAATCAGGAAAAACTATATCTTCTGCACATGGATCTTTGTGGGCCTATGCGTGTTGCAAGTGTAAATGGGAATAAGTACATCCTCGTCATTGTTGATGATTACTCTCGGTTCACATGAGTGAAGTTTCTAGCATCAAAGGATCAAGCTCCTGATTTTATAATCAAGTTTCTAAAGATGATCCAAGTTAGATTGAATGCAACGGTTCGGAATATCCGTACATATAATGGGACTGAATTTGTTAATCAAACTTTGCGTGATTATTATGAGAGCCTCGGTATTTCTCATGAAACATCAGTTGCGTGAACTCCACAACAAAATGGTGTTGTTGAAAGGCGAAACCATACTCTTGTTGAAGCCGCTCGCACAATGTTAATCTACGCAAAAGCTCCTTTATTTTTATTGGCCGAGGCAGTCGCTACCGCATGTTACACCCAAAATCGATCCATTATACGACTTCGCTATGGAAAAACTCCTTATGAGCTCTTACATGATAGGAAACCTGATTTATCTTACCTTCATGTCTTTGGTTCACTTTGCTATCCAACCAATGATAGTGAGAATTTGGGCAAACTTCAAGATAAAGCTGATATAGGGATTTTCAATAGATATGCACCCAAGAATAAGGCTTACTAGATCTATAACCGACGTACCCAAAGAATTATTAAAACTTGCAATGTCGATTTTGATGAGCTGACGGCTATGGCTTCTGAACAACTCAGTTTAGAACCCGCGCTTCATGAGATGACTCCTGCAACACCCAGTTCAGGACTCGTTCCAAACCCTCCTCCTTTAGCACCATTTGTACCACCAATGAGGAATGAATGGGATCTTATGTTTCAGCCAATATTTAATGAGTTCTTCTCTCCTCTAGCTACTGTTGCCTCTCCAGTTCTTGTAGTAGAAGCTCCAGCTCCTGTTGAGTCAACTGGTTCACCTTCCTCAACAACAGTTAATCAAGATGCATCTTCTCCGAGTACTTCTCAAACCACTTCACAACCATAATCCCAAGTAATCCCTCTCAGTGCTGAAGAAGAGACATATGACCTTAAAGTTGCACATATGAGTAATGATCCTTATTTTGACATTCCAATTCTAGAAACTGTTTATGAAGAATCCTCATCATCGGATCTTATTCCTACAACTGTGCACTCGGACGCTCCAATCCAAGAACACATTACCAAATGGACAAAGGATCATCCGATTCAGAATATAACTAGGGAAATTTCTAGACCCGTTTCCACAAGGCTTCAATTACATGAGCAAGCCCTGTTCTGCTACTATGATGCTTTCCTAACTTCCATTAAACCCAAGATGTACAAAGAGGCACTAACTCAAGCATGCTGGATTGAGGCAATACAAGAATAGCTAAATGAATTTGAACGCCTTAAAGTCTGGGAACTTATTCCTTGTCCAGATAAAGTGATGGTTATTACTTTAAAATGGATATATAAGGTAAAATTAGATGAATTGGGAGGAATCTTGAAAAACAAGGCTAGATTGGTAGCTCGTAGATACCGTCAGGAAGAGGGAATAGATTTCGAAGAATCCTTTGCTCCCGTGGCTAGACTAGACTCAATTCAGATATTTCTCGCGTTTGTTGTTCATATGAATATGATCGTCTACCAGATGGATGTAAAGACGACATTCTTGAATGGCATTTTGCGTAAAGAGGTCTATGTTAGTCAACCAGATGCATTTGTGGATACAGACAATCCAAATCACGTGTACAGACTGAAGAAAGCTCTATATGGGTTGAAACAGGCTCTACGCGCGTGGTATGACCTATTGTCATCGTTTTTACTATCTCAAGAATTCTCCAAAGGAATAGTTGATCCAACATTATTCATCAGCAGAGACGGCAAAGATATTATCCTGATATAAATTTATGTTGATGATATCATTTTTTCCTCTACTTCCACTAAACTATGTGATAAGTTTTCTGAGATAATGTGTTCCAAATTTAAGATGTCGATGATGGGCAAAATCTCATTTTTTCTAGGACTACAGATTTCATAGAGTCCTAGAGGCATCTTTTTAAACCAGTCAAAATATGATCTAGAATCATTGAAAAAATATGGTATGGAATCTTGTGACCCAGTGGATACTCCCATGGTGGAGAAATCCAAACTGGATGAGGATCCACAAGGGAAAGCCGTTAATCCTACACATTATCGTGGTATGGTTGGCACCCTTATGTATCTCACATCTAGTCGACCAGACCTGGTATATACTGTGGGCATGTGTGCTCGGTATCAGGCTCGTCCTACCGAAAAGCACCTCCATGCTATAAAAAGAATCTTTTGATACCTAAAAGGAACATTTAATCAGGGACTATGGTACTCGAAGGATTCTGCTATTGCACTAACAGCTTTTGCAGACGCTGATCATGCGGGTTGTTAAGACACCAGACGCAATACATCTAGGAGTATGCAAATGTTGGGAGACAGACTTGTTAGCTGGTCATCAAAAAGGCAGAAAAGCACTGCAATATCTAGTACGGAAGCTGAATACATCACCTTATCCAGCTGTTGTGCTCAAGTCCTTTGGATGAGATCATAACTTACCGACTATGGCCTTGGATTTAACAAAATTCTAATATACTGTGATAATAAAAGCGCTATTACCATATGCTGCAACAATGTTCAACACTCTCGATCAAAGCATATCGATATCTGATACCATTTCATAAAGGAGTAAATGGAGAATGAAGTTGTCGAGCTTTACTTTGTTAGATCCGAATATCACTTGGCGGACATCTTCACGAAGGCTTTATGTCGAGAAAGATTTAAATTCCTTATTGACAAGCTGGGAATGAGATGTTTTACTCCTGAGACTTTGAAAAAACTAGCAGATGAAGCTAAAGAATAACGGTGGTACCTATTCTTGTATCCTATATATAAAATGTAAATATAGAAAACCAGAAAAACAAAATACAAAAATATAAAACCAGAAAAGAAAATAGAAAATTAAAAAAAATAAAAAATGCAAAAATTTGTTTTCATGACATGCTTTCTAGCATCGATAATATTTACGGCTTCAGAAATGTCATTCAATAATGGCACAAAGCTGTAAATAAAGTTCGAATAGAAAACATGTCATATGGCTTGCTATTATTTCAGATAGCAACCCGATCATCATCTTAAAGGCAAGTATTCCATCAAAAAGGAAACTTGACTTCTCAACGGGGATTAATTTCCTCGGGCATGGTATACTTTACGACCATGCAAAGGCTTGTGCTTACTTTGCAGCACAACCCGTGCTATCTATATCCCATAAGTGTACGTGTCAGTGCGCTTATGTGGTAAAATAAGAGAAATCTTATTTTTTATGGTGTTGTTTTCAGAAATAAAACATAAATATCAGAAATTCATCAGAAATCATTTTTAAGGCATTTGACCACTCAAACAACGACTACAACTTTTTACATAGAAAACGGGTCATTGTTTGAGGGGGAGAAAATGTCAAATATCTTCTTAAAAAAATTCATCATTGTGATTAAAAGGAAAAAGGTTTTTAAACAATAACGGGTTAACAATTCAAGGGGAGTTAATTAAGTTTAACTTATGTAAGCCTTAACTGTTATGTGTTAGCAAAAATAAGTTGCTAGGTATGATAGTTAAAAACTTTAGGGACTATTTGTGCCATTAGTTAAACTATTTCTTGCCTTAGTAAACTTGATAAGGAAATTAGAAAGGTGTTAAGAGTGCAGGGGGCATTTGTGCCAAAAGTTGAAACTTTGATCACAAACACCCCTTTCCCTCCCTCTCTCGTCACAGTAACACACATACACAAACACACTCTAATTTTTCCTCCCACACCATTCAAATCGTCACCCCAAGAACAACAAATTCAGTCCATTTCAAGCTATAAGGTAAACTACACAAGAGTTCCTATTCATCTAAACATCTTATCTGCAAAAGGAATTAGGTTTTAACTCGATTATTTGCTCGAAATCCCTAGAATTTGGTTTAGGGTTAGTGAAAATCAAAGGTTGTCTAATTCCAAAATTAGTTGAGGGGTTTTGATGCTTAAAAAGTGTAGTTCACTCGGTTATAACAGTTTGTCATGGGTCGAACATTCAATGGGGTTTTGAATGATTCTTGTATGCAAAAATTAGGGTTTTAGAGAAAGACTTGATAAATGTGATGGGTTTATGTTTATTTAGTGCCTATAACCTTTCTTGGATGCATTTGTGTGAGAATATCCATGACTTGTATGTAAAATTTGTATGTTTGGCTCATTCGTATGTATTTTTTACTCGTTTAGTGCCTTAAATGCAAATTTTGTGGTTGTTTCATGTTATATCTGTTGGATGATGTTCATATATGCTCAGCTCTTGTGTTTGTGTAGTCTAATTGCCATAAGAATTAAGTTTGTATATTTTAAAATATATAGACGGCGCTTTATACACGCCTCTATAGACCGCGATTTATACACGCCTCTATAGACCGCGATTTATACACAGGTCCTATAGACGGCGATTTATACATCCCCCTATAGGCGGTGATTTATACATCTCCCTTTAGGCGGCGATTTATACATCTCCCTTTAGGCGGCAATTTATACATCTCCCCTTAGGTGGCGATTTATACATCTTCCTTTAGGCGGCGATTTATACACCTCCCGTTAGGCGACGATTTATACGCTCGTTTATAGGCAGCGATTTATACATGTTACCAAAGGCGGCGATTTATACACAACACTCTAGGCGGCGATTTATACACAATTTTTACGGGGTGATTTATACAGTTATAGGGGCGATTTATACATGATTTTTTTAAAGTTGATTTTTTCCTAAATGTTTTAACTTGATAACTCATCCTAGGTTAAATCCTCTTTATATCATATGTTAGTTGCTCAATTAAATGTGTTTGACCAATTTGTTAGTTTGTTGACCTTTAAGTTGACTTTCTGATTAATACCTGTCATCCTCTGTTTGACTATCTGCCTGATAATATGTGTTTAAATCTGCATAGATAATGTATATGAATTTCTTTGCATATGAACTGTATTGGAAAACTCTTAGCAGAAACATGAATCCAACTGCTGCTGCACAAGTTGCTCGGGATAATGAATTGGTTCCTCCCCTGAGAAACGTCTCAAGATTGAGAGATGCAATGCTCGGATTAAGTTCAGCAAGCCACAAAGAGAAGACACATACAAAGTTACGTTGGATGCTCTTAAGTTATCTCCTTGCTATCCCGCATTCTTGATCACTGCTGCAGTCCCTGAAATCTACATGCATCAATTCTGGAACACCATCACGAAAATCAAAGATACAGATGGTTACTACTTCAGGCTGGATAAGAAAAAGTGCCAAGTTGACACTGAAGTATTTCGTGACATACTTCAAATTTATCCCAAGCTCTCCAATCAAGATTTTGTTGAACCACCATCCGAAGATGAGTTGGTTTCATTTATCAAAAAGCTCGGTTACACTGACAAGTATGATATGCTGTCTACAATTCACACTGACCAAATGCACCAGCTATGGAGAACATTTGCTGCCATCATAAACAGGTACATCTTTGGAAAAAACACAAGGCTAGACAGTCTCAAAGAGTCAAGAGCTCAAATCTTATAGGGAATGTTCTACCAGAAGAAGGTTGACTACGTAGCTTTACTGTGGGAAGACTTTATGTTTCAAGCTGACAACAGAGATATAAGTTCAGCACGTAAAGAGCACATGCCCTACCCAAGATTCACCAAAGTCATCATCAATCATTTTATCTCTAAAGATAAAACCATCTCTATGAGAAACATGATCAATATGCACACAGCTTGTAACGATAGTTTGTTGGGTACTTTGGAGTTTGTTTCAAAAACTAAAGACTATTAGAAGTATGGAGCACTGATTCCTGATGGGATGATTAATCAAGAAATCAAAGATTCTAAAGCTTACAGAACTTACTTTGACTTTGCTACTGGAAAGGATACTCCCAAGAAAGCAAGGAAGTTTAAGAAAGTTGCTTCACCCTCAAGGAAGTTATCTCCTGTCTTAGAAGAAGAACCAGCAAAGAAATCAAAGCTAGTTAAGAGATCTGCCAAGAAGTCTACAACTGTGCCAACAACAGGTGTTGTCATCAGAGATACTCTTGGTGTGTCTGTATCGAAGAAGAAAGTACCTGCTAAGGCTGACAGAGGCAAAGGCATTAAGTTACTTTCTGATGTAGCACTACTTGAAGCTGCTCAGCTAAAGAAAGTTCTCAAGAAAAGCAAGCAAGACATTCATAGGCTTTATGCAAGTGGCTTAAGTGAGGGAGCTGATTCTAAAGCAAAGGTTCCTGATAAGTCAAAAGCTAAATCTTCTAACACAAGTAAAGGAACTGGTGTGAAACCAGTGGTTCTCGATGTGTCCAAAGCAGATTCTTCTGAGAGTTAAAATGAATCTTAGGGAGATAGTGAAGATGACGATGAAAATGATGACAATAATGATAAAGACAGTGAGAATGATGATGATGGTGGTAGTGATGCACATGATAGTGAAAGGACTGACTCAGATGAAGAGGAGATTCCGAATCTTAATCTGAAAGATGATGAAGAAGAAGAATCAAAAGATGATGAGTACGTGCGTACTCCTGATGAAGAAACCAATGATGATTACATGGAATTTGATGAAGAAGAGTATGATGAATTGTATAAGGATGTGAATGTGACGTCAAAAGTTGCAGAGCATGAAGAAGTAGGGAAAGGAGATGCTAAAATGACTGATGTTACTCGTGAAAGTGGTTCTCAAGAAAAGTCATATGAGCAAGTCGTTGAAGATGCACATGTGACACTCACTGCTTCATAGATGACTGAAGGGTCAAAGCAAAGCTCTTCTGTGTCATCCGACTTTGCCAGTAAATTTCTTATCTTGGATAATGTGCCACCAGTCAACAATGAAGTCGCTTCTTTGATGAATGTCAAGGTTTCTCATGAAGAATCAAGCACTCAAGCACCTCCTCTTATTTCAGAACCTGTAACGACTATCATGGAAATTCCTACTGTAGCGGCAATAACCGTTCCTCTGACAGTTCAACCATTCACTCCTATTCCTCATCAGTCAACACCAACTCCTACACCAACAACCGAATCAACTACAACCTCAATTCCTGCTATTCCTGATTTCTCATCTTTATTTGGATTCGACAATAGAGTTTCTACCTTGGAAAAAAAGCTATCTTAATTCAAACAAGTTGATCATTCAACACAACTCCTCAAAACTATCAAGTCACAAATTCCTGCAATAGTAGATGATCATCTAGTTACAAGAGTTGGATATGTTGTTCAAACGGCTTTCCAATCATACTCTGCAGAATTTGAAAAGGAAGCTAAAGCTGAGCAAGATAGATTCATTAAGATCATTGATCAATAAATTAAAGAGATGATAAAAGATGAAGTCAAGAGTCAACTTCCACAAATTCTATCAAAGGAAGTATCAGACTTCGCCACTCCTATAATCCAAAGCACCATTACTGAATCACTTGCAAATGTTGTCTTGGGAAAATCTTCTTCTCAACCGCAATCTACTTACGAGGCTGCAGGATCAATCACAGAGTTTGAATTGAAGAAGATTCTTCTTGATAAGATGCAGAAAAGTAAGTCTTATTAAACTACTCCAAAACACAAAGAACTCTATGATGGACTGGTCAAATCTTACAATCTTGACAAGGATCTCTTTTCATCATATGGAAAATCATATTCTTTAAAGAGAGACCGTGAAGATGAAGACAAAGACGAAGACCCTCCAGCTGGATCAAACCAAGGGTTGAAGAAACGGAAGACTAGCAAGGATGCTGATCCATCTAAAGGTTCAAATTCGAAGGAATTAAGGTCATCTAGCTCATCCAAAGGCACCACATCTCAGCTAAAATCATCTGGTAAGTCTACGCAAGCAAAGGAACCAGTGTTTGAGACTGCAGACATAGAGATGCCACTAATCAAAGGAGTGAGTTTGGTCATACAGATGATCAACCCGATGTCGAGGCTGCTTTAAAGCAAGATTGGTTCAAGAAACCTAACAAGCCTCCAACTCCTGATCGTGAATGGAATACTACTAAATCTATTGACTTTAGACCACCTCAGACTTGGATTAGCAACAATGCCAAAGCAAAACAACCTCCTAGCAAGTTCGACGAGCTTATGAGCACTCCTATCGACTTCTCAGCATTTGTCATGAACAGTCTTAAGATTGATAATCTGACATAAGAGATTCTGGTAGGACCTGCTTACAACCTTCTAAAAGGCACCTGCAAAAGCTTTGTGGAACTCGAGTATCACTTTAAAGAATACTTTAAAGCTGTAACTGATCGACTTGACTGGAACAACCCAGAAGGACAAGAATATCCATTTGACCTTAGCAAGCCGTTGTCGTTGATTGAAGTTTAAGGTCGTCAAGTAGTTCCTACTGACTACTTCATCAACAATAACCTTGAGTATCTGAAAGGTGGAAGCTCAAGTAGGCAATACACGACTTCTACAACAAAAACCAAGGTTGCTACATATGACAATATTGTAGGCATTAAAGACATGGTTCCGACATTATGGAGTCCAGTGAAGGTTGCCATGATAAATATGTTCTTTGGGGAATCTCACACTGAGGTCCTAAAAGACAAAAGTTCTATGGATATGCATGTTTCTGGGAGTCCAAGCATAATGTGTACTCTACAAAAAGAATCATTGCAGTTACTCATATTGAAGTTATGAAGTGGTATGATTATGGCTATCTGAAGGAGATTGAAGTTCGAAGAGAAGATCAGCAGTTATACAAGTTCAAGGAAGGTGACTTCCCAAGACTTAATCTGCGTAATATTGAAGACTTGCTGCTTCTCTTGGTCCAGAAGAAACTCTCTAACTTAGAGAAAGATGTCATCTTTGATCTGAATGTGGCATTGCAAATGTTCACCAGACGCATTGTCATTCTTAAGCGGGTAGAAGATCTTCAACTGGGAGTCGAAAGCTACCAGAAGAAGCTTAATATCACCAGGCCAGAGACACACAGATCTGACATCCCCAGCTTGACATCATACACTGCATACTTAAACCCTTCAGGAATCATCTATCAAGACAAGTACAAGAGAAATAGGTTGATGCGCTTGGATAAACTCTACAAGTTCTGTGACGGGACGCTCACATCTGTCAGATCTATGCTTCATGATATTGCTAACAACCTGAGGATGGAGTATCTGCCAAAGAGGAGTTAGAGTAAAGTGGACAGAAGAAGGTCCCGCATCATGATCAAGGCGATCAATGAGCAGCTCTTTGAAAGGAGGTTGATGAGGAATTTGGAGAAGTTTGTTGGTGGGAGAGAGTACGGGAATGACTTCAGGCTGCTTGAAAGGACAATATGACTTTGTCATATGTTGTCCTACTTCATTTCAAGTCATTCTGTTATACTTATCAATCTTGTGAATATGTACATAAGTAGAATAAGACTATAATAGGCATATATAGTGTTTGAGTATGAATTTTTAAGAATTTCTTACTAAATTCAAAAAATTTCAAATTCACATACTCAAAAACCATATAATATCCTTCATAATTTGAGGGGGATCATTAATATGTTCCAAATAAAGGCTTGTTAATAATCAGAACATTTTTTTCCCAGATGCTTAATTTTAAATCAATTGATATCTAAAATATCAAAAGATTTGACATTTTAGATAAGGGGAGAAAATGTGATTTAAATAAATATAAATTGTAAAATGTGATTTAAATGACTCTAGTGCAGCTTTTTCCTTATATGTGCAAAACCTTTTTGAATATCAAGGCACATATGCAAGGGGAGCAATTTTGAAAGGTTTCAATGGCAACAAGTGGCAATACCAAGAGACTGACCATGTATTTAATTATTTGGAGTTAAAAGGTGGTTAGACATAGGTATATGTTCCACGATCCAGCCAAAACCAGAGGGATCTACCCAGGAACACTCCACTAGATAGTGTAGAGAGTACTTAGGTATGATATGAAAAAAGGAGTAAAAGTAAGAATGGGAAGAATGTAGATTGAGACAGAGCTAACACTAGAACAAACCCAACAAGGTGTTAGTTATGAAGTCTCGGTAAGCATTGAAGGGATTGAAGAATAAAAAGAAAAGTGAAGATAAAGGGTTAAAAGAAAGAAGCACTCCTTACACTTAGGTAGGAACCGGGTCAATACATATGCTATCAGAAACACTAAGCTGTTATTTTGTATTGAAGATAGTCATCATGAACCCAGTGATACAATGCACAAACCCTCCCTAGCCACTCAAGGTCAGAAAGACTCTTGTTTCAAAACTCACGGAGATACACTCATTTCTATCGACTTTCTCACTCCGAGTTAATTGGTATTGAAAAGGTGGCAATTAGCTCCTGCCTCTGATCACTAAAATCAAATGTGCACTATTGAGTCTAGAGCCAATTATGATATCATTAATAAATCTCTATAGGACACGATTCCAAAATGCTTGACATTCACACACTGTGAATTCAAGTAATATATTAAGAGTCTTACGCATTATCCTTGTGATTTTGCCAGAACATCCGAGTGATACTTAAGTATTCACAATGAAGATGGAAATCCTGCTTGAGCCAACATCAAACAAGCTCTTGGTAGGTGACTTGTACGATCCTATATGGATCAAACTTGTGACACTGGATATCGATTCGGTCCAGGCTATGAATTGACGGTTGATGAATTTTGAAACATTTAAAACTCTTGATGGGTCACAAAACCATTTTTAGCAAGTGACTCGTCGATTGATTTTTCTTAAATCAATTTTCGTATATCAATCGTGAAGAAAGGAACTTTCGATTCACTCATACCGTGTTGTCTGCTTTGAGACGCTCTGGTATTGAGAACGGTTAGTACAGCTGCAAAACCCTGTCAAGGAGATTCTTTTGAATTCTACCTGATCACAGGTAGTATTTATATTGAAAAACGGGGAACCGTTGGTTATTTATAACCGATTCGACGAAGTGACAAAGACACTTTCGCCTGTACCTATTGTACCTGTTGATGCTGCCGACGGTTGCTACTGCTAATTCCTGACGATTCAAGATTTATAGCCGCATGCTCATACTCGACCAACAAATATAATGACATTATGAAAGCTCAAGTACATGTTTCAAAGACTTTCGCTACTCTAATACCGAACGTCCTTATTAAAGTGACAAAGTTTTAAAGTTAAAGAACTTCAAGAAAGACGTATTTCGCAAAAGCTTTCAAGATCAAGAAAAGTATGAGCAGGTCGGTCCAATTGTCACAAGTTCACAAGATGGAAAATGTTCACAAGTTGATGATAAGAGATTAGGTTTGGCTGATGATCTCAAGAAGTTCAAGATCACATTCAAGACAAGTTCAAAGAAACAAGCTCAAAGCCTAACGTCAAAGTCTACTACAACATTTCACAAGATAAACTCAAGAAAATAAGTCTGCGAGTACAAGACTGAAGATAAAGCATAGTATGCTAGGTTTAAGTTTTTGTAAAATGGAGTGACCTCCCTTAGGGGAGATTGTTAGGAATACAAAAGTATCGGTCACTTCCATAGATATCGTTAGATAGCTCACTAGGGAATATTTGGAACCTTAATAAGGTAAAATGGGCTCAAGCCCACAAAAAGCCCACGAAGGCTTAAGGCCCAACCGGCCTCATGGATATATTTATACCCTCTCCACACACGGAGAGGGTGTTGGTTGTTTCTCATTCTTTCCTAATCTAGCATTTCTTTCTTTCTCTCACTAGAAACTTCCATCCACTCACTTTCTCTCTCTAGTTCTTTCCTTGCTTATTTTCGGGTGTATGTATTAAGAGATTACTAGTATTCTACAATAATAAAGTATATAATGATGGATAAAAATGGTGAATTAGGCTTAAACATTATTTTGATTTATAAAAATAAAACATAAACTATTAGGTGGTGATATAATGTATAAATATATATTGCATCATTTCATTTCACTTTCATAATTTTAAAACGACCTATATTTAATTAGGTTGCGTTTCGGATTAATTGTGACGTTTTCCCTTGCGTGATATTTTCCAAAATCAATACATTCATTAAGGTGAGTTTATAGCCACGTTTTAATTATTTACAAATGTTTTATAAATCTCGGGGTGAGATACATTGCTTGTTTTACTCTGATCGCAATTACAAATTTAAATGATTACGTATTAGCCTAAGTAGCGATAACCGATGTTGCCCGATTATCATGAACCGTTAATTATATTTTGTAAGCGCGAGTGTTATAAATAGATCTATTGGGAGTGACATCCCCGTTCGGGTAAGTTAAGTGCTTACTAGTTTCGAAGGTCCGAACTAACGGACGTATACCATGTCGGATTCCAGGTGTTTGGGGTTGAACACATGCCAAGGTATTTATATATGTGTATTAATTTGCATGCAAACGGTGTTGTAGCTTCGGTGTCATGAGCTTAGTGCAATTTGTAATTACATTTTTGAGGCGTTGTATTCATATAACATCTATGCCTTGCCAAACCTTGCGATCCACTCATTTTATAAAATTAAACCTATGAACTCACCAACTTTATGTTGATATTTTTAAGCATGTATTTTTCAAGTTTAACTCGCATGAACATTTAGGAAGTGCATTGGAGTCCGCATTCATCAAAACTATTTTCATGGATTTTCTCTCGAAATAAATCGTCCTCGTTATATTAAAGATTTTGATTTTTCTCGTGATGCAAATTTATGGGACCACTTGTTAAAAACCTATTTATTTTTAAATATATCAACGAGAATATCTTTTAAAAGTAAGAACAGTTGTCATCACTATTCCTAAATTATGGTTGTTGCTTTTTCAAGAAAGGAAACATTTAAAGATGTACTTCTCCACTGAATACACGTCACATCTCTACAACCCTCACATGTTACTTTTTTATTCTCTCTTATATAAGAAAATATTTGTAATAGCGATAGATAGTGATTTTAAATAAAGAAAAATAATACCAATGTATTAGTTGATAGAGTCCTTCTCTTCTTGAATCATATGTTAAGCTGGCAAGCTATGGTTCAACAAAAAGAAGACTTTTATTTGTCATGTAATTTGGATAATGTACCGCAACTATCCCTTCTAATTCTTTGATTCATCTCTAATAAGAATTATAAACGCTAAAAAGTACAAATAGTATTATTAGTTGTCATTTGGGTTTTATGTAAAACTTCTTTTTAATATCTTAAAGTATTCATGTTTTACCTAAATTTCGAGAACAACAAATTAATTTAGGAGACAATATAAATAACTTAGAAATTAAAGTTAGTGTTAAAGGGCAAATAGTTGGATTAAATAACCACCCAAAACAAAATATTTGCGTCATCCCAAAGAGAAATTTTTCGCATTTAGAAATAGACGGAATAGTAAATGATTTTGGTTGATGTTTGGTAACTCACATGAACATCAAATAGCTTTCTCTCTCTTAGACTAAACACCCGCAATATAAGACTAAGCGTAATCTGATCAAACAATATGATTAAATCATACTGTCACATCAGCGTCACATCAGCTTTCTCTCTCTCTTAGACTAAACACCAGCAATCCGACCGGACAGGTAACCGAACACTTAAAAAAAAAATTGCACATACAATGTTTATTAAAAATTGATGTACAATAAAATTGCACTTGTACTATAGAAGTATAACCAAAAATTAAGATATAGGTTTTAGTTATCGTTTTTAAACAAACTCTAATCGAATTTCCTACCTCCTCCTCTAAACCCTAATCGATTGCTAAAATACTACCATCCTTGTGATCTATCTTACTAAGGCCCTGATCTTGTTGAGGATCCTTGTGATTCTCCTTGATCGAAGTTTCTTACAAGTGGACGATCCTTGGATCTATAGGTTTTAGTTATCGTTTTTAGGTTTTTTTCACGCAGGTTATTGTTCGCATAGAAACCCTAAAATTATTATGAGGGTTACTGTTCGCCCTTTTTCTACTCGAAGGAGGATCATACGCAGAGGATCTCCAAAACGGATTTCGTTATGAATTTCCCTGAGCACTTCACTGCTCGTGATTTATGAAATGTGTGTATCGCATACGGAAATGTCATTGATGTGTTTATTCCTTCCAAGAGATCAAAGATAGGGAAAAAATGTGCATTTGTTTGTTTTATTAGGGTGGATAAGCTGAAACATTTGATTCAAAATTTATGTACCATTTGGATTGGGCGGTTACGTTTACATGCCAATACTGCGAGATTTCAAAGGGAACCTAGAATAAATGTTTTTTACCTTAAAAGTAATGAATTTCAGCCTAATAAGACTTACGTGGGTTCTATTAAGAATATGGGAGCTGATAATAAAACCTTTGCTTCTGTTTTGATCGCTGAAAAAGGAAAACCTAGCAAAGCTATAGATTCATCTCCAGTCATTGTACTTGATGATGAATATCTTGTGGAGCGTGATTTCTCTTGTTCTCTAATGGGTAAAATTAAAGACTTAAACGTCCTACCAAACCTATACTTAATCCTCTCCAATGAAGGTTTTGATAATGTTAAACTAACGTACTTGGGCGGCCTTTTAAATATGGATTCAATAGAAACCAAAGAGAAAGTTTTCAAACATGTTGGTGTTAAGTCATGGTTCAACGGGTTACATCAGGCTAGTCATTCGTTTGTAAGTGATGAACGTATCATTTGGATCTCCATTGAAGGCCTGCCAATTAAAGCGATGACCCATAACACATTCGCCAAAATTGTATCTTCCTAGGGCGAATTGACTGATGTTGAAGATTCTGAAAGCACGACATTGTCATACAAAAGGTTGTGTGTGAAAATTAGACCCAATGCGACTATAAATGATAGGATTAAAGTCATTGTGAAAGGCAAAATTGATTAGATTCGTGTCAAGGAACAGTTTACATGGTCTCCTAAATTCATTGAAGTAAAGGATGAGGACTTGTAATCTGGGGACAAATCAGATGGTGAAGAGAGGGAGAATGACAATGGAAACTTAGTGAATGATTCTCAGTCTGATAATGAAAATGAGCTTGATGATAATGAAAATGATATTGATCATGTCTCTGAATCTAGCTGTACGAATGTAAATGATCATGAGTATAATAATGCCTCCAAATGTATTGAGCATCCTATTAATTTTGATGACCCTTTCAAAATTTATAAAATCTTGGATAAGAACAATGAAAAGGGTGAATTGGAAATGAATAAAGACAAGGTGCTATCAGAAAGTACTGACCCTCAATTTCCCCCAGGTTTCACTCCTAAGGTTGGCCGGAAAAATGTTGATGAAGCCAAATCAGCTCGTGATTCCCAGCCTAAAAAAGATTTGATTGGCGCAAATGAAGACGTAGCTTCTGTTTCCAGCGGGATAAAGGGTTTTACGACTTATAAATCAGGAGGTTCACTTTTGGATGTGATAGATGAACTGATTAAAGTAGGACATGCTATGGGCTACAACATGGATGGATATATAAAGAACATAGAAACTATTATTAATTCTCAAGGAGATCGTCAGGTGTTTAGATGAATTTCTTATCTTTAAATATACAAGGTCTTGGCCATAAGGCTAAGAAAGGGTAAATTCAGGAGTTGAATACAAAACATCGTGTTAGTTTTGTAGCTTTACAAGAAACAAAGATGGAGAGAATTGATATTTTTTCTATCAAGGCGCTTTAGGGAAACTTTTCTTTTGATTATGTTCTTATCCCCTCTGTGGATTATTCTGGAGGAATTCTATGTGTATGGGACCCAAGTTTATTTCTTAAAGATAACTCTATAATCTCTGATTCATTTGTGGCTATAAGGGGTACATGGATCCCATCATCTACTAAGATTCTTATTATTTCTGCTTATGCCCCGCAAGAGTTAACAGAAAAAAGAATTTTATGGGATTATCTTCGTCATATGATTGATACTTAGGATGGTGAGTGTGTCTTTCTGGGAGAATTTAACGAGGTGCGTTCAATTCAGGAAAGATACGGCACTGTGTTTTACCATCTTGGTGCAAATTCTTTCAATAATTTCATTACCATGGCGGGTTTGGTTGATCTCCCTCTAGAAGGATATTCGTATACTTAGTCACATAAGTCCGCTTCCAAGATGAGTAAATTGGATAGGTTTCTTATTTCGGAAACATTATTAACGCTTTTTCCTTCCTTATCGGCTTTATGTCTTGATAGAAATTTATCCGACCATCGTCCTATTCTTATGCGTGAGTTGAATGTAGATTATGGCCCTACTCCATTTCATTTTTTTCATTCTTGGTTTAATAAGAATAGGTTTGATAAAATGGTGGAAGATTCGTGGAAGTCTTCAGTTTTTATAGAGCAGAACATCATCATTATTTTAAAGAAGAAACTTTAGGCGATTAAGACCTCGATCAAACAATAGATAAAAGATGACAATCGTTGTTTAAATTCGGCTAAGCTTTCTATTTAGAATCGTCTTTCTGCATTAGATAAGTCGATCGACTAAGGTAGGTGTAATGAAGATCTTGTTAGTGAAAGATCTAAATTGTTAAAGGAGCTCTACGACTTCAATTCGAATGCTTCGTTAGACATGATCCAAAAAGCAAAAATCCGTTGGGCAATAGAAGGAGATGAAAACTCTAAATACTTTCATGGTATTATTAATAAGAAACGCTCCCAATTGGCTATCCGTAGGGTTTTAGTCGAAGGAGATTGGATTGTTGATCCTTCCCACGTAAAAAAGAAATTTTTGAACCATTTTTCTAATAGATTCGTTGAACCTAATTCTCCTAGACTATGCATTGATTTTCAATTTCCTAATACCTTATCTTCGGACCAGCTTTCTGATATTGAAAGAGATGTTACCTACGATGAAATCAAGAAATCGGTTTGGGATTGTAGAACTAATAAATCTCCTGGTCCCGATGGTTTCACCTTTGAATTCTTTCGAAGGTATTAGAAATTTATTGATGAGGTTGTGGTGGCTGCTGTTTTGCAATTCTTCTCCTCAGGTACATTTTTGCCAGGGTGTAATTCTTCGTTTATTACTTTAATTCCTAAGACACAAGAAGCTAAGGTGGTTAAAGATTTTCGGCCTATTATGTCACACCCCGACAATGGCGGAAATACGGAAGTGTAAAAAAATGATCAATCATAACACAAAATACAAAATAGAGAAACTAAAATGCATAAACATCAAGTGTCATGATGACCATACATATAGAACAAACTCGAGTGATGTCCTCAAATCTAGAATTCATCATATAGATGCTTACCAACCAAAATACCCACGCAGGGGTAAAACAAATCCTTAAAACATAAACTTCCATAACAAAATCTCTAAATAACATTTAAAACAGGAATATCCCAAAATCATGATCCATGCAAGATAATCTCAGAGCCTGCTAACGCATATCCAACTTTACTGCTCATTCTTAACACTTGAAAATGATACTCGAAAACGTCAACACAAAGGTTGGTGAGCTCGTAGGTTTGACCTTAAACCCAAAAGCTGTGCCAATAGATTTTAATTGGGTGGACAAGCATATGCCATATGACAGTGAATATAAAGGAAAAACGATCACAAACCATACTTAGCATCCCATATAATGTCAACACTAGCGTATACCAACGCTCTTAGAGTCGCAACTCCGATGCACTACGCACCTAAGGGCCTACCAGCTAGAGCACTATATTAGGGCAAGATCACCAAAACAAACATCTCACAAAACTAGGGTAGGCGTACCCCGTCGCTCCAATCAATCACATACCACATAATATTCACATAATAGTCATAGGCACATAGCATTGTCCAAAAAGATAAATAAAAGTTTGCACAGTATGAAAACAAGTTCAAAAGATAACTTTGAGTATCATTTTACCCTAACAAAAAAGATTTAAAAAGTGGGGCTACGAGAACTCACCTTAAGCAATAGTCCCAATCGACAATTCGATATCACACAAGTAAGTTGCAAATGACGTCCTCACAAGACCTAGTCTAATTAATGTCCCATTTAATAATTTATTACCAAAAATAGTTTTTCATGTTTTATGCATAGAGATTAGACGCGTTGTACAATTATACTTAACATTTTAGTGATGTGATGGTTGACGACTTAGCCCAAAATATATCTTATCAAATTTATACCTCATCATAATGTAGTCATACTGTTAGCCGTGTTATTATGTAAAGTGATGGTCATTATACATTCCCAAGCCTTGTATAGGAAAATGTAGTTTTCGGGAATTCATTTAAGCTAATCGGGCCTAGTTATGGGCTTTAAAGCCCGTTAGATATCAAGCCCGGCCTTGGAAGCCTACTTAAACCCAAGGCCGACCCATGTATAGAACTATATAAAGCCCTCTCCACCTATGGAGAAGGTGTTGCTTCCTATTTTTCTTTTCTAGTGCAAGTAACCAAGTTTCTTTCTTTCTCTCATCATCTCTTTATACTCGTCTCTCTCTTTCTTTCCTTTTCTTTAATTACGTGTGTTTGGATGTGAAGTGGTAAATGTAACAAGTGGTATCAAGAGCCTATGGTTATCTAGTGATTGTGTGGCTTATTTGGTGCTTATTTCAAGCTTATTGTGCTTTTCAAAATCATCCTTGTTTGTGGTTTGATCTGAAAAAAGGTTGTACTTTCATGTTTAGAACAACTTATAGAAGCTTATCTTGAAGTCCTACAGATTATTTCATCAACATATTGTGGTTTTTAGGCTTTTTTAGGTAAAAATACAAGTTTTTCTAGCTAGCAAGTTAAGGTTCTGTTTGAAGATCGTCGTAGCGAGTTGTGGTTCTGTTATGGCGAGTTGTCAGATTAGTACACTGTGTCAGCTAGTTGTCAGGTCGTACTATGCCAGTGACTTGTCTTTTTGTACAGGTAGCGAGTTACAGGTAGCGAGTTACAGGTAGCAAGTTACAGGCAACGAGTTACAGGTTATCTGAAGACCACTTTCTAGCGACTTGAGGAAAGTAACTATGTCCAGTTGATTTCTTGTTAGCGAGTTGACAGAGACCTTCATCTAGCGACTTGTCATTCATTGTAGCGAGTTGTATTAGCGAGTTGTAACAGGGATAAATTGAAGACCTTATCTAAGCTAATTACTAAACGTTACTCTGCCGATTTTAAAACTCGTTAGCAATTTGTCATAATTCTCTAGTGACTTGACCATAACAACAAACAATCACAAGGACTTAATCAATTAAATTTTAAATCAAAAGCAAATAATAATCACAATCACTTAAATGATCCATACTTATCATTTCACATCAATCTTTTAAAATGTTGACTCAACAAGACATTTATGCTGCTGGTTCCGAAAACCATCCACCCATGCTTAACAAAGACAACTATGTTCCATGGTCTTCTCGTCTTCTTCGTTATGCAAAGAGTAGACCAAATGGAAAGTTAATCTACAACTCCATTATCAATGGTCCTTATGTCAGATGAATGATCCCTGAACCAGGTGATCTAAATCGTGAAGTTCCAGTCGCTGAAACTTTTCATGAGCAGACTGATGATGAACTTATTGAGAAAGAAGTTAAGCAAACGGAAGCTGATGATCAAGCTATTCAGACTATTCTCATGGGACTTCCTGAAGACATCTATGCTGCTGTTGACAGTTGTGAAACTGCTCAAAAAATCTAGTTACGTGTTCAGCAGATGATGAAAGGTTCTAATATTATCCTTCAGGAGAAAAGGGCAAAGTTATTTAATGAATGGGAAAATTTTGCTTCAACTGATGGAGAATCGATTGAGTCTTACTATCATCGTTTCTCGAAGCTTATGAATGACTTCAAAAGGAACAAGCATTTTCCAGAAAAGATTGCCAGCAATCTCAAGTTCCTTAACAACTTACAACCAGAATGGAAAAGGCATGTTACCATAGTTCATCAAACAAAGGACTTGAACACTGTAGATTACACACAGTTGTATGACTTCTTGAAGTACAATTAGGTGGAGGTGAATGAGCTAAGAGCAGAAAGACTTACAAAGTCACATGATCTGTTAGCACTCATGGAAAATTCCAACAATCCTTTCAACTATCTAGTGCTTCACCAAGATCAACCATCACCAAGTACCTACATGCAACAACCACAACCCAACAACAACTATAACCTACAACCATCATTCAATATGGACTTCATGCAACAACCAATGCCAAACCCCAAAGATATTTCAGATCCCATAACTGCTATGAACATGACACTTGTTCTAATGGCTAAGACATTCAAACTAAACTACGCAACACCAACCAACAACAACCAGAGAATTTCATCAAACCCACGCAACAGGCAGATTGCTCAACCGGGTATGAATATGGGTCAAGACAGACAAATGCAGATGGTTGTAGGTAATGGTGGAAATCAGTTTAGATAATATGCTGGGCAGAATGTCAGGAATCAGGTTGTTCAGAATGCAGTTCAGAATCCGGGTGTTCAGAATGTTGGAAATCAGAATGGGATTATTGTTGTTCCGGGTATTGCTAATCAGAATGCAAATCAAATCGGAAATGGTAATGTTGTGGCAGCACGGGCTAAGGGTAATGCAAATAGGAATAACGGTAATCAGATGAGGTGCTACAACTGCAGGGGATTAGGTCATTTTTCCAGGAATTGCATAGTCAAACCAAGGAGAAGGGATGATGCTTATCTTCAGACTCAGCTGTTGATTGCTCAAAAGGAAGAAGTAGGAATCCAGCTCCAAGCTAAAGAATTTGATTTGATGGTTGCTACAGCGGATCTTAATGAGATTGAGGAAGTCAATGCAAACTGCATTTTGATGGCTAACTTGTAGCAAGCATCGACATCGGGTACTCAGACTGAAAAAGCTCTCGTCTATGACTCAGATGGATCAGCTGAGGTACAACTTTATGAAAATTGTTATGTGGTATGTACTTAATTACACATACCATTTTCCATTAAAAACAGACTTAAAAGACTAAAAACAAAATACATTGTATTTGTATGTTTTGCATTTAAATAGTACAGGAACGGATATTCAAAAAGAAATCCAAAAACGACCAAACTAAGCACGGGATGGAAAAGGAAAAGTCAATCCGAAGCCAAAGTCAGTCAAAGTCAAAAGTCAGCCACATGAAGAAAATACAACTTGAGGGACTAAAACTGTCAAACCTCAAGTTATGTTAGAAAAAGACAAAGGCTGAAATCGAAAATTACGGGTGAAGTATAACTTTAGGGGCCAGTTCTGCCAAAACCCCTAAAAGTTATTTCATAAAAGGGCGAAAGTTACAATAAGGTTATAAGAATTGAGGGACCAAAGCTGCCAACCTACCCAAAGACCATTTTTCCCGCCCAACAAAACCCCATGATACAATCTCACGGTGTCTTCCACCCTTTTACTTTTACCCCTGCAACCTCTTCAACACCTGGATAAAACATTTCCCCCTCCTCCACTATCTCCCCCAGCTTTATAATTGCCATGTTGGCAATCCTTCACGCCATGTTGGTAATCCTTTACCATTTCCAAGTAATTTCGATGGCTGTGATTGACTCAAAAGAAGCTCAAAAGAAATAGAAGGCTGGGATTTGTTTTAGAATCACCTCACACAACAAGCACACTTGGTTTTTGCTCTCACAAAAGAAGTACAATTGGAAGACCCAAAGAAGAAGACTTCGGCTATAAATAGAGTCTTTTGTAAACCCAACAAAAAGAGTTAGTTTTTAGTTTTTATCTAGTTGTTAGTTAAAATTCAGCTTATTTTTATGCAAATTTATTTTCCCAAGCCTTGTAACTTTAATTTTCGTCTTAATGCAAATTTGAAGTTTTTAAATTAATTCTTGATTCTTTGTATTTCTGTTGCAAAAATCTTTACTTAATGTGTTTTAAGTCTTATAAAATCCTATAAGTCATTTGTCTTAACTCAAATAGTAAGAATTTAAGTAAAGTCACAAAAAAAATGTCCACCCTCAAATATACCACAGCTTATGGATGATAAGCCAGTTTTGGATGGGCTTATGGACTCTCACTAGCATATTTTATACAAGCTAGAGCTTGTAGATTCTTGATTTAGCCCTGTTTTGAGCAAGGAAGTTGTAAGTTTCTATTTTTCTTACTTTTCTTATCTACTGTAGAACTGCTTATAGTGCTTATTTGTTACTTATGTTTACTTATTTGTGCTTTATCAGGATGTTTAGTGCTTATCTTGCTTAGTTGTTAGTTTAAAAGTGATTTGTGCAACTTTCTTAGTTAGTACTGTTAGTACATTTGTTAAAACTGTTAGACTGATTTAGCTTATTTAAGTGCTTATTCTTGATTGAAATCTGCTGATAAGTGTGTTAATTTGTTATTTGATAATCTGTTTTTAATCAGGTTGAAATAAAAATGATTTGTGAAAACTTTAAGGGGTGTTTGGAACAAGCAGTACTAACTCTAAGTTAGTACTGCTAGTTCATTTTTTTGATTTTTAAAGCTAGCAGTACTAACTCAAAGCTAGCGGTACTAACTCCAAGTTAGTACTGTTAGTTATAACTGTTAGTACTGTTGGTTCATTTCCGCGTATTAGCTTATTATTTCTGCTTATTTAAGATTTGCTTAACTTTTTAGAGATCAACCATTTTCTTTACTGTCTTTAAAGAATAAGCTTTTTTAAGTTTATTTTCCTTTTCAAATTAATTTTAAGAGTTCATCAGTTTTGTTTTCTAGCTTATTTATGCATTTTATTGTTATTCTGGTTGCTTAATCTATGCTTAAGTGCTTTTTTGGGTAGTTAACTTCTATTTTTGCGTTATTTGCTTTTTTCTTGGTATCTATGTGTTTTATTAGCCTAGAACTGTATTAACTTAAAGCTAACTTAGACTAACTTAAAGCTAGCAGTACTAACTCAAAGTTAGGTACTGGTAGTTTATACTGTTTTAGTACTGTTGTTAGTACTGTGTGTTTCTTTGTTTAATTTAGCTTAATTGCATGACGAATTTGCGTATTAGAGTTAGGTTTAGCTTATTTGTCTGTTCTTAAGCTTTATTTGAGCTTATTTGTGTTTAGCTTTTTAAAGTTTTAGTGTTTTCTCATTTCTCGCTTTTATGCTTGTTTTAGCATTATTTTCATTGTCTTATCTTTGTGTGCTTTGTTGCTAACTTAGGTCTAGTGCCCAATCATAACTCACATCCTTTTAATTTTCAAGCTTCAATCATCTATCGTCTTTCGATTTTCCATCTCTAGCCGCGTTTAGGACATAACGACCCGGGACTCTCTTACCCCGCTTCCGGTTTCATTGGTCTCGCGGATCCTGATCCTTGTTGTGTATTTATATTTATATTTACTTATTGATACATAATAAGAGGGGTGAGTTCGCGCGAGTCAATTTTTGGCGCCGCTGCCGGGGAGGCTGTGAAAACGATTATCGTTGCATTTGACAATTTGTGTTTGAATCTGTGAATATTTTCTTCTACAAAAAAATATATATAAAAAGTACAAAAATATTTTTTTTTTAATTTTCTTTTACTAGTATAATTTTCAGTCAAAAAAAAATATATATATATATATATAAACACTGTCCATAAAAAGAAATAAAATTCACAAATTGGTAAAATACCAAAATATAATATTCTCAATTGAGGTATTATCATAATAACTTTCGGTGAACTTGTTGGTTCCCAACTCGAATCAAAAATTTAAAACTTGCCATTTGTGTCTCTTACGACGTACGGCTCACCTTGAAAAGTTAAACAAGCTAAAAAGTGGGTATAAGGAGGGTTGTTCCAAGGAACTACGACCCGAAAGGAGAAATAAGCTTCGCGCTATTCCTACTTTCCACGCTCACCTGTTTGCGTTTATCGTTTTGGTGCTTACCGTGAAGTTAAGTAGCTATTTGGGTTCAAGTTGTCTAGTTTAGGTTCTGTCGTTTAAAAAAGATTGTGTATAACTAAAACCAAAAGTACTCTTCTTGTTCTCTATTTTGGGCATCGCGCAACTCGTTCTCAAGTCGTCGTCTACGACAACAACAACGACAAAAGAACAAAGTCTCTTCCGAATCTTGTTGAAACCTCACAATGGTACGCTGGCTGATAATCGAATATGGCGAATTGCTCCAGGCTCCCAGAGGGATACTGAGGGACGCAATTTGTTGTTCCTAAAATCGCTCAGCAGCAAATATTGAGATCAAGCATATGGGTTGCTAATCTTGTCCTGATAAAGCTGTTCTTGGACATGACAAGGAGGACCCACATGCCCTCACATCCGTTACTTCAATAAAATCACCTTCTACTTAGAGAATATCCTATTGTCCGACCACATTCAATAGTTGATGCTTTTCCTTTCTCTCTCGAAGGGGCAAGCCCAGAAAGCGGCTGAGGAAAGAGCTCCACTCGATCAATTCAAAACATGGGATGAACTCGTTGCTAAAATTCATAAATCAGTTTTTCCCACCTTCTAAAACGACAAACCTTCGGAACGAAATTACCAATTTAAAAACAAGATTTGACGAGTCGTTTTTAGTGAGGGCTTAGGATGTTCAAAGATCTTACTTCCGCGCATGTCACATATGGTTTCTCGGAGCTTCACCAACTTGATGCATTTTACAATGCCTTAAATGTCATTGATCAAAGACTCTTTTAACTCCGCCGCAGGTGGTACTTTTTTGGACAAAGGACCGGGATTGTCAAGCATCATCCGAGAGCAAGTCAAAGTTGTCACTCCGAATAAGCAAAGCCTTTGTTGCTTAAAGTGAGTACGAGCGCTTCCACCTCTGGGAGTGTCTCCGATGTTGCTGAATTGAAAGATATGGTTAGAGCTCTACTTCTCGACAAGCAGACATCTCCAGTTCCAGCTCCCGCTCCCGTAAAAGCGGTTGAGCAAAGTTGTGTTACCTGCGGTGGTGCCCACTCGTATCGTAATTGTCCGGCTACCGATAGCAACAATTACCGAGATAACATCCAAGAATACGTCTCGCAAGCAGCGTAGCAATTTCAAACCAAGGAAATTCCTGTTACCGTTCACCCCGGGTGGCAAACCACATCAGACCACCTGGGGTTTTTCCTCCCATGCAACACAATAGCCAAGGCCAATATCAGAATAGTTTGGAACCAAAACCTTATCCGGGGATTGGGCTTACAACAGGTCAAATCAACGCCCCAGGTTCAACAACAAGCCCCAATGTATCAACCCCCGGTTAATCAACACCCAGCTTACCAAGCTCCAGCTCATCAAGCTTCGGGTGTGTCAAAAACTGATTTTGAGAGCTATGTCAAAGCTAATGATGCGGTTATGCAAAACATGCAAAACCAAATGACCAACATAACCGACTTGCTCACCAAAATCGTAAATTCCAACCAAGCTTCTACTTCAAGTTCGGGTTCTCTTCCTAGCAACACCATTGCATAACCCGAACGGGTGAATTGAAGCCAATCACCACCAGAAGACGGTGTTTTCATATGATTGGACTCAAATTCTACCTTCGGTGGTGGAAGTTGAAACCGAGGTGACAAAGGACACTGGTACTTCCTTAACGGATGTACCAAAGAAGTCCAACCTCGATAGTCCAGTTGATGAACAGTTGTAATGCCTAAAACCAAAGCGACTTTACATATTTATCTTGGGTAAACAAGGAGAACTCTAGCGAAAAAAGACGACCTTTTAGCTTTGAAATTCATGGAAAATTTTTTAGGAATCTCCACTTCTGAGCTGAGCTGTCGGCGGATGCTATCCTGCACATGCCTAAGTTTGTACCATTGTTCAGAAAGCTTTTTGAACCAACAAAGACAAGAGCTTGGAATTAACAAAACATCCGGTTAATGAAAATTGCTCGGCAGTCATTCCTAATGACATTTCCCGAAAATTAGGAGACCCGGGTCGATTTCTGGATACCGCTTGTGATTTCCACAGAGTGGATGAATGTTGCTTGGCCGATCTCGATGCAAGCATCTATCTAATGCCACTCTCGTCTTTGAAAACGCTTAATCTCTAAAGAAATGACCAAAACTGAGGATGATACTCTTTTTTTTAGAGTTAGACCGACGATTAATCTCTACTCCCACCCGGCATAGCCGAAGATGTTTTTTTGAAGGTTGGAACCTTCTACTTTTCCAGCGATTTTATGGTAGTTGATTATGATGCGACCCTAGAGTCCGTTTGATTTTAGGAAGGACCATTTTTAAGACGGCAAGAGCCTTGATTGATGTTCACGGTGAAGAGATGACCTTAAGCATGATGTTCCAATCGTGATTTCACAGTGGTGATACGAAAAATTTCTCCTACAAATGGCCATGGAATCAAAGTTAACAAGGTCGACTTTAATTTGATATAGCGTGTGTGGAATATTATCAAGAGGTTTGAGGTTTCTCGAAGTATTAGCAAATGGAAAATTCCACTTCCTTATCTTTGAACTAATTGTTGATACCACTTCTCAAACCCTCACTCCATTAAGGGTAGTGATTTCATTCTTGGAAGAATTCGAGGTGAAACTTTTGATACTTCGTATTAAGTCAGGAATTAATGATGCCGAATGTGATCCGGAGATGAAGGCATCTATTTTCTTGAAGCGATCCTAAATAGTAAGGCCCTTTTCACACTTCCCAACCTGCAATTATTTTCCTGGGGTTAGAAAAGAACTTAAGATTTGTGAAGCCAAAACCGATGAAACATCAATTGATGAACCTCCCGAGGTCGAGCTCAAGGACTTACCTCCCCACCTCGATATCTGCATTTTTGGAGGGTTGACAAACCAAGTTACCAGTCATCATGCTAACAGAATCTTGAGTGTCCGGAGAGAAAGCCGCTCTCATAAAAGGAGTTGCAGTCCCCAAGTCGAGCCATTCGCTTGGAACTCTCTGATAATCAAGGGATTAACCTAGAAATTTTGTACTCACAAAATCTAATGGAAGAGGACCTACACACCAGCGGTCCAATCATCAGAGGACGGTAAACCAAAAATCCACGTGTGTCATAAAAAAAGGAAGTTGAAAAACTTCTTGACGCTGGATTAAATTTTACTCCTATCTTCGGTATGAGCTCCCTTAGGTAAGCCCGAGTACACTTTGTACCAAAGATAGGTTGTTTACCGTAGTTGAGATTGAGCAAAATGAGTTGATCCCACCTCGACTAGGTACGGGATGGCGGGTATGCATTGACTACCGAAAAAGTTGAACGAAGCCAACCGAAGGACCATTTTCCTAAATACCATTCATGGACCAAATGCTCGAGTGGCTTGCGGGTAACGAATACTATTGTTTTCTCGATGGTTTCTGGGTTATTTTGAAATACCATCGACCCATTTCATGTTCAGGAAAAAGACACATTTACTTGCCCATCGGAACCTTTGCCTAGCCGCCGCATGCCCTTGCCTCTGCAATGCACATGGCACATTCCAGAGATGTATGACGGCAATTTCCATGACATGATCGAAAAAACGAGGGAAGTGTTTTTGGATTGACTTTCAGTTTTTTGGAGTTCTTTCTCCTACATGCCTAACCCATTTGGAAAAGATGCTTAAGCGGTGTGAAGACACCAATTTAGCTCTAAACTGGGAGAAAAGCCATTTCATGGTTAAGGAAGGCATTGTTCTTGGACATAAAATCTCCAAATCGGGAATTGAGGTCGATCGAGCTAAGATTGACGTTATCGCAAAACTCCCTCACCCGACTACTGTAAAAGGTGTCCGTAGTTTTCTGGGCAGACGGGTTTTATAGGGAGATTTCATCCAATAAATTTCTCAAAAGTAGCCCCGTCCCATGGACCATTTGCTTGAAAAGGAGGACTCCGTTTTTATTTCTCCAAAGAAGTGTATTGAAGCATTTAACACTTCAAAAGAATCTAACCGAGGCTCCAATCCCTGATTGCCCCAGACTGGAATAAACCATTTGAACTTATGTCGATTGCAAGTGATTTAGCCTGGGTGCAGGTCTTGGGGCAACGTCATGAGAAACATTTTCAGGCCTATACATTATGCAAGTAAAACATATGAATGCTGCGGAATCACGTTTACACCACGACATGAAAGAAATGGTGACGTGTGTTACGCATTCGAAAAATTCCGATTTACCTTGTCATGAACAAATGCACTGGTGGATAAGATCATTTCACGCCGTCAAGTATCTCTTTGCTATAGAAAGATTCTAAGTGCGAGTTTGCTCGATGGGGTTCTGCTACTTCAAGAGTTCGACTTTGATGTAGTTTGACATGACAGGAGCTGAGAACCTAGCGGTTGATCATCTTTCACGATTAGAGCTATCCTCACGAGAATGAGCTCGATCCAAAGGGGATAATGAAAAGTTTCCTCTGTTAAAATCTTAGTTCGATTGTTGTTTCTTGATGCTAGTAACCATGTTTGTGACATTGCAAACCACTACCATGCTGGGAATATTCGTGTCAAAGGATGTTCACACCCGGCAGGAAAAGAAAATTCTTCAAAGACGTGAAGCATTATTTCTGGGAAGATCCCTTTCTATTTAAAATCTGTGCGGTACAAGTTATTCGACGTTGTGTTTTTGGCAATGAAGCCAATGGCATCCTCATGGCTTGCCACGATGGTCCTACCGGTGGACATCACGGTGCTAACTACACAGCAAGAAAAGTCTTCGATTCCGGATTCTTTTGGCCCACAATCTACAAAGATGCCCATGAGTTGGTTAAAAGCTGCAACTCATGCCAGCGTCAAGGAAAAATTTCACAACGGGATGAAATGCCACAAAATTCCATCCAAGTCTGTGAAATCTTTGACGTCTGGGGCATTGACTTTATGGGGCCATTCCCATCATCCAAAGGCAACAAATACATCCTAGTAGCAGTTGATTACCTTTCAAAATGGGTTGAAGCGAAAGCGCTCCCCACCAATGATGCTAGGGTTGTAGTAAGATTTTTGAAAGCTCTTTTTGCCCGATTCGGAACTCCCCGAGCAATTATCAGTGACCGAGGCACTCATTTTTGTAATGATCAATTTGCCAAGGTGATGCTTAAATATGGAGTTACCCATCGACTTTCCACTGCATACCATCCACAAACAAGTGGACAAGTCGAGGTTTCCAATCGGGGCTTGAAGAGAATTCTTGATTGAGTCAATAGGAGGAAAACCGTACCCTCTTGGTTCAGATAAGCTCGATGATGCTTTATGGGCTTTCTGCACCGGTACAAAAACCCATGAGGTGTAATCCATATAAGTGGTTTACGGAAAAAAAAACCTGCCATATGCAATTGAGTTAGAACACAAGGCTACTGGGCCTTACAAAAAACATACAAAACTTTGACCTGGAAAACCGCTGGTGACCTAGGAAAGTTCAGCTGAATGAAATTAATGAGCTCCGTTGATGAAGCTTATGAGAAATCTGTTTGATCTATAAGAAAAAACAAAGAGGATTCACGACTTCTAAGATCCAAGAATCGCGTTTTCACGGTCGGTGATCGAGTCCTCCTCTTTAACTATAGATTAAAGATTTTCTCAGGAATGGACTTAAAACCGCTGGTCAAGGACCTTTCACTATACCACAAGTTTTCCCGTACTGGCACCGTCGGTTATCCAAAAAGTCGGGTCCAAACTTCAAAGTGAATGGTATCGTAATTATTATGCACTACTTCGGCGGTGGGACTACCACCAATGTTCGTCCCGGATCTCCAAACTTTCACCAAGGACCAATGAATTCGGGGATGGCGTCAAGCATAGCGACCTTAAACAAGGCTTGTGGGAAGGCACCCATGATATCGTTAGTATTGTATAAAAATGAATAAGGTGTTTTTTGTTGTGTGGAGGCTCGCCTCTTCCTTTCCCGTGTTTCGTATTTGTGTTGTTAAATTGTCAAGGATTGCCGGATTGTGAAGATCTCTAGTGCTTGTATTTTATCAAGGTTTCGCATCCTGTCAAGCTTTTTTTGGAATCAAGTATCAAAATCTAATCGAACTAAAGTTTTATTCTTTGCCACACTTCATAAACGGCCTTAGATTTACGTAAGGTTTAACCCGTTTAAAACTCGAGGAAGATGTTTAGTTCTAGTATGGGGGGGATCTTCGATTTGATTTTGCCTGCAACCGTTGTTATCATGTAATCCCGTTTTTACCACTAAATTTTTGCAAAAATAAAAAAAAAAAAAAATTAAAAAAAAAAATTTTCAAAAATAAAATAAGTGTTTTGTCACAGTTTCGACTCTCCTAATGGGTAGAATGAGAATAATTTTTGACTTAATCGGGCGTGGTTGGACCCTAGTAGCTATTTCCTCAATTGTAGCTAAGCTTTCACGAATTCTTTGCTTCGAATTCTTAATAAGGTGAAGAACAAGAAGGGATAGAGGTAAATATAAGTTTATGTGCTGAGCAGATCTTCTAACGCTTATATGAGTAAACTTGTGCTTTTTCTCCCATTGCCTTTTAATCCACCTAATCATTCGTGCTCATTTCAATTCCCAACTAGTCAATCGATGTTTTTAAGAAAAAACTTCAATTTTGTAAACTTGATTTTTAAAGCGAGTTTTCCTGTTTAGTAATTTGAAGTTAAAATGCCAAAGAAGCTTTGAATGAAACTATGAATGCAAAAATGCTATGAATATTGAAAATTCGCCATTGAAGCATGCATTTGAGTATATGGAGCATAGTAAAAGTGTATCGTGATATCCCACTCGCTAACCGCGGATGTCGAGGTGGGTGTTCAAAACTAGACATCTTTATCTTCTAGGGATTAGGTGTGTTATGATATCTCTCACCAGGTAAGCGAGGTCTCTAGGTGAGGTGTCAAACTAAGACACATATCCTTAGCCATATTAGGAAGAAGGTGTTGATGTGATTTCCCACTACGCTAGCAACGGGGTGGGTTTTCAAACTAAGAAACCGGTGTTAGTTGTTGATATCCTACTAGGCGAGAGAGCCTAGGTAGGTGTTCAAACTAAGCAACGCATTCTAGCTTTAGAAACTTTTATGATTATGATGAGAAGATGTTGCAAAAAGTTCTACAGTTAAATTGTGTTCTTTAAAAATCAAGTTACATGGGCCTAATAATGGTACAACTGTTGTTGATTTGAGTCTTGATTCATCGTGAATTACGGAACTATGAACATAATGTTGATCTATGGGTTGAGTTAAAATGAGTACACACATTAAATATGTATCCATGTTGGAGTTAAAAGTTAACAAGCATAAGTATGATGCTTACATTTGACTTATATTGACAAATTAATTCTGTTTAATTGCTTGGTTTGGATCAGTGAAAATCTGGGGGACGATTGAATTTATCCATTAGGACATCCGTAAGTTTATAGTTTTCTATGGACGCTTCTATCTATGATCCAATGTTGATAAAATAAGGGAGTCTTTTAAAGCAAGTAGTTAAAAAAAGAAAGAAAAATCCAAAAATATTAGGGATAGTTAGTGTACATATTAAAAATGGTGAAAACGGGACTTGTCGAAGCTATTGATTCTTTAGTTCCCCTTGGCAAACACTTTGCTACTTTTCAAGGTAATTAGTCGAGGGGGATCGAGATTCTTGGTTTTCTATAGTGTTTACTTCATAACATTGCGTGAGGACACGACAATACCTTAGTATGGGGGATTTTGGTATGTGCTTAATTACACATACCATTTTCCATTAAAAACGGACTTAAGTGACTATGAACGTACCAAAAATACATTAACAACAATGCATTCAGCAAATCAGAGATTGAAACTCAGATGCAAAGGCAAGAGGAAAATGTCAATATGCGTGAAGCAGTTGATGCTGGGTTGGTTGTCACAGAAAGCAGTGGGAGTTATACCACACAAGCTGTGGATGCAGATATCGGACCAGTACATGACGATGAGCCATTTGCTGAGGTACAATTGACTGCTCTACATAATATCCTTGCTAATGAACAACAGCATACTGAGCAATCTGAACCCAGTTATGACACACATCTGTTGGAAACTATTGATAGCAATACCACTCCTACTTCAACAAATATGTGTCATAGGGGAGGAGAGATTGACCAGGATGCTTTGCTTAAAACTGAGCTTCTCAAAACGAAAGATATGGTTGATAAGGAAATTTACAATGAACTTTCAAAACGATTTTTACAACTGGAAAAACATTGTATTTCACTTGAAATACAAATTCAACAAAAGGAAGAAAGTTTTCAAAGTAACAAACCATGTAAGAATCAGGAATTTCCTGAATTTCGTGAATTTTTTGTGATTAATGATTTGAAAGCTCAGCTACTGGCCAGAACCACACTAATTTGCAACTTGAAGAAACAAATTAAAAGTGTGAAGGAAACAAGTAATGAAGCCAAAGTTAAAAATGATATCGATGTGATTGAAACGATTAACATCGAATTAGAACACAGTGTGGCTAAATTACTTGCAGCAAATGAGCAACTACATAAAGAAAATGAGCATTTGAAACAGACTTACAAAGAACTTTATGATTCAATTAAAAAGACACGCATTCAGAATAAAGACAACAGTGAATCTTTAATTTCTCAAATTAATCAAAAGTCTGTCGAAAATGCTGATTTAAAAGCTCAGATTCAGGAAAAGGTTTTTGCAAATGCGGCATTAAAAAATGAACTTAGAAAGATAAAAGGAAATAGCGTGGATACTAAGTTTGCCAAAGCATCAATCTTGGGGAAACCGCCTTTACAACCATCTAGAAACCATTTAGTTGTTAGACAACCGAATGCGTTTACGTCTGAACGACCTAGAATTTCAAGACCACGGTTTGCCTCCCAAGTTGATGAGAAAAATGATTTGTCAAAAACAGTCACTCCTCATTATTTGCCTAAAGTTAGAGAATCTGCTGCTGCAAAACCTCATCAGGTGAATGCACCTAACTACTCTAGGAATAGTCATAAAGAATCGTATGGTTCTAATGATATGGTTCATGCGTACTTTCTAGAGGATGCTAGGAAAATGACACAAGACAAAACCAGGATTCCTAGTCATAAGGATATGGCCTCTACTAGAGCACACTGCACTCCTAATGCTTGTACACCAAAACCTAGAAACATATATAGGAGTTCTCCTGTATCTAAGTGTAGTGGTGGAATGTCAAATGGTGAGCCTCTAGTAGATCACTCTAGGAATTCTAGTTTCTTCTTGGACTCCAAACAATTTGTTTGTTCGATTTGTCATAAATATATCTTTAATACAAATCATGATGATTGTATAACAAAGATCCTGAATAAGGTGAATTCTCGTGCTAAAGTTCAGTCCCCCAAGATCAGAAACAACAATCCCGTTGAACCAAAGAACCACACTCATAAACCTGGTAGGCAGAATGGTATAGGACAAAGGTTTTCTCTCAATAAGTCTTCCGCTGTGCATGAGAAACCACACACTCCTAGATCTTGTCTTAGGTGGAAACCAACGGGTAGAATTTTCAAGACTGTTAGTCTTAGGTGGATACCTACTGGAAAGATGTTCACCGATAGCACAACCAAAGTTGACAGTGAACCTCCAAATGGTTCAAATGATGATATCACTAACCCATATGAATGCAATCAAACTCTTTATGTTAGTGCAGGTACTTCTAACTCAAGTGCAGGTACATCTGTCAATCCTTTAAAGGAAAGACTCGGAGTTTGGTTACCAAAAAGACTGATATCTCATACGTCAGGAGTTCAAGGAATTCAAATCTGATGAACATGCTTCAAATGATGTTTGAACACAGCAGTTCAAGCCTCGGTCTTCTTTGTCAGAAGATGTTTGGACAAAACAGTTTAGGCCTCGTTCTTCATCTTGATGACGCTTGATCACAGCAGTTCAAGCCTCGGTCCTCATTGTCTCATGATGTCTGTTCACATCAGTTCAGGCCTCGTTCTTCATCTTGATGACGTTTGAACAAAACGGTTCAAACCTCGTTCCTTAATGTCAAATGGCGTCTGTTGGCATCTCTTCAAGCCCTGTTCCTTAAAGTAAAGAAAGGTGTACGCCTTCAGAGAAAAGGAAAGTGTACGTGTCAGTGCATTTATCCTTGACAACGAAAAGAGAAATCTTTTCGGTCATGAGCTAATATAACAAAACATTCCAAGTTTTGAGCTCATGGTAATGGCTTGTAATCAAATGTTAGATTGCAACCCCATCTTCAGATAAAAGGAAAATGTACGTGTTAGTGCATTTATCCTTAATAACGAAAAGAGAAATCTTTTCGGTCTTGAGCTACTTTCGAAACACTCAATGTTTGTTAGCTCAAGTCGATGGCTTTCGTATTCTTTTGTACGAAACCAGTTTTTCAAAGAAAAGGAGAGTGTACGCTTCAGTGCGCTTTATCTTCAAAAGAAGAGAAATCTTCTTGTGTTTGACCATTCTCATTAACAAGCTTCATATTTTCCCATGCTTGTTCGTTAGTTAAGTGGACCAACGTACATTAGCTGGTATTATAATTCACTAGATCAAAAATGGCAATCGCATATGCAATTTTTGAAGGGGAGAATAGTGAATTAAATGTGATTAAAATGGTTTATCTTGGTCTTTGAATGTGTATAAAATGGTCAAATGTGAAAGTGTAGGGTGTTAAATCTGTAAGGTGTTAAATCTGTCTGTAGGGTGTTAAATCTGTCTGCTAGGAGATTAAGATAATCTAAAATGCCTTGGATCTTGCTTAATGTTAGATAGCGGTTGCATATTCTTGATGGCGGAATGTTAACCTACTGCATGGCGGTTTGGTGATCTGTTGGGCAGCGTCTTAGGCTAATTGTCCATGTCTTGGCCCAATAAGCCCAATAAACCTCTTAGGCCTATTCCAAAGGACCATTTGTCTTGTTGACTCTCATACAGGCTTAGTTAACTTGTCATTGAGCCTATCAGATAATCTCTAGACCATCGACCAAGGTTGACCAATGTTGACTTAACCCAATGTCCAGTGACTCTAATGTGGAATATCTTCGTGCTAATCTGAATATCAAGGGCATGTCAAACTCAAGGCGAACATCTTTATCTAACATTGATTATATGCTATGTTTGTCTATCTTTGTTGATATTCTTTAACAGATACGATGGCAGAAGAGAATATTCCTGCACCTGAACCTACAAGATGAGATGAACAGATCCTTCATTGCTCAGAACAGTTACATATTGGAAAGGGAAATCTTCTCTAAGATCTACAAAAGTTGCAGAAGAATCCTATCTTACACATTTCAGTTGATATTTTAAGAACATAAACTTCATTAGGGCATTCACTGCATCAGCAAATTCCCTTCTATCTACATTCAGCTATTCTGGAATACTTTGACTCATGATGCAAAGACTGGGGAGCTTTCAAACTTGATGAAAAATGGTTTACTCTGAGTGGTGATCTTTTTCGGAAGGCCTTAGAGATCACTCGTGCATGACAACATCGTCCCTAAACCAGACCTAGCTTTGGAATTGGGTAAATCTATCAGCTTAACAGAAGCTGAAGAAGAAGCTGTTGCAAGAGAAGTTCATGCTACTCATGCAAGAATTATGTTTGAATCTGAACCCGAGCCCACACAAAGAAGACAGTCTGAATTCGATGGCAGAACAAAATGTTCCCGCTCAACCACCGACAAGAACAGATGAGCAGATTGTACCTCGCTCTCAGTGGTTAATAATCAGGAAAAGCAACCTTCTTTTCAATTCTCAAAAGACTCAAAAGAACCCCATCTTTTAGATATCAGTGGACATCTTGAAGAATACCAACTTCTTCTGAGCATTCACTGCCTCAACAAGTGTTCCTGCTATCTATATGTAACAGTTCTGGAACACAATGAAATATGATGAGAAGACTGGGGTTT
>BQNB010031913.1:0-48439 GCA_026074375.1 Tanacetum coccineum | reverse complement strand
GTTTAGTAAAGATCTTGTTTTTATTGTTTCATTATTCTTTTTAGTATTACAAACTAGATTCCGCATAGTTTGTGATATTTCTCAATCTTAGTTTCTACTATAGTTGTATTGGATCTATCAAATATAACTAAGCATTAACAAGCTAAGTAAGACATGTCAAGAAGGGATCAACAGCTACTCTTTATTAACATACTCTATACATCTGCTATAACAGAAACATTAACAAAAAATGAATAATCTCGTGCTTCGCAGCTGAGCGCGGGTTAGAAACCTATTATACTACTTTATTAAAACCCAGCCACGGGTTGTTGACATTTATTGCAAAACCCGTTTACCCGCCCCGTATTATATAATATTTTAATCAAACGTGTTTACCCGCACCGTATTATTTAGTATTATAATCATAAAATCCATATGTGCCCCGTTATGTTACTTCCCTCCTATAAATGCTACCCGAGAATAATTTATAAAGCTGACATGTATCGGAAATTTATTATCCCTCTCTTACACCATCACTCTCTCGCACCATCCACTACCTTCTTCTTAAATTTCTCACACCATCTACTATCACCATCTACTGGTGATGCATGAAGGACAGTTGGAAACCATGTTGTCTAGGACTATATATGTTGTGGATTCCACTGTTAATTTTTTATTGGTATTTTTTGGTTTGTCAAGGAAATTTTCCGACTTAGGTACGATTTTCGAGTGCCTGATTGGGTTGGTGTATCCAAGCCATTTGATTTGTATATCATTTCAATTCATTTTGTTAATTGGTTATTGTTTCAATAATGTTAGTTGAATCTGTACTGTTTAATTTTAGTCTTTAGGTTTTAGGTCATTAGTTTTGCCTTCTTAAAGTTTACCCTCTATGTTTTTAGATTATTAGTTTTGCCTTCTAGGTTCATGTGTAGGAGTTTAGGTATCTCTTATAATTGTTAGTTTTTTAGATTGCTTGGCTTTAGGTTTTAGGTGATTAGTTTTGCCCATTCTTAGGCTTTTCCAGTTGCGTGGAATCTGTGTTTTGAACATACGTTTTTTTGGAAGATCTATACCCGATGGTTAACAGCATAAGCAGAAAAAAGAATACAAAATTAGATGATGCCATCACAGGTGAGGCTGAAGATTTTCGGTCTACACATGGAATGCAATGTAACACTACAAGTAAGGAACTATTGTTTTCATAGCTATTACCATGATTTAGTTATTAGTCTACAATTTTTATGTTTTCTATATTTGATGTGTGCAGCTGATACCATCATGCCTTTTGATGTCCTATGACAAGTTACTCCTCCTTTTCAACAAGGTATTGAAACGCGAAAGGAACCAACTATAATTGTTCAAAATGTAGGCATCAGTGTAAATGTCAGGAGGCGTTTGTCAACCAGACAGCCGACCATGTCAGTTAATACTGGTAGGTTACCAACAACAGCTCAACACCATCCTCAGACTGCTGATGTTATTACAGATTGTGACATGGCAGATAGAACTAGTGTGCCTATTTCTAGAATCTTCAATTGTTTTAGGAATTTGCGCATCAACAACATTCAATCTAAAAATAACTCCCAGACAAGTATGCATCTTTGCTTATTTTTAACATTTTCTAGTGTTAGCCGTGTTTTTATGTAAAGTGATGGTCATTATTATTCCCAAGCCTTGTATAGGAAAACGTAGTTTACGGGAATGTCTTTTAAGCTAATTGGGCCTTAGTGTCGGGCTAAAGCCCATGTAAACGGCTCATAGAGTCCAGACAAACCAACTAGGGTTTAAACTACCTTTTGTACTATAAATATCCTTCACCTCACAAGGTGAAGGGTGTTGCTTCTTATTTCTTTCTTAGTGAAGTTACCATCCTTCTCCTTTTTCTCTCAATTTTCTATCTTCTTCTTTCTCTCTAAAACTCTCATTCTCTCTCTATAATTTCTTATTTCGTGTAGTGTGTATGTGATAGATATAGGCTATCATGTGGTATCAAGAGCCAAGGAGTAGTTAGTGGCTTATGGGGTTCGTTCTATAGCCTATTTAGAGCTTATTCTAGCTTTTAGTCTCGGGTATTTCATCTTTGTCTTAGCTTATTCGAGTGCTTTAGGAACAAAACGCAAACGACTTATCTATTTTGTCCATTTCACTCAAAAAGCTTAAAGCTATATAGCTTATTTTGTGAGTTTAAGCTTATTTTTGAACCAAAAGTTCTTTTTCGTGGCTTATTCTCATAGCTTTATAGCCTTTTAGGTTGCACTAAAAAGATCTTTGGTTAGTTATTGTGTTTGGGGTATACGGTTTGGAAAAGGTTTTTTAAGCGAGCTTATTATAGCTTATTTTCGTGCTTTTAGTCTAGCTTATTTTGCTTCAAAATGGTTTTTTCTCGAACTTAGTCAAGCTTTTTCCATGGCTTATTTGATTATTCATTCGGTTGGATTAGAAGGAAGAAACAAAGATCAATTTTTTTGGAAAAAGTACATGTTGATCCCACGCCTTGATCGATTCTTTACGTAGTAAAGTGTTTGTTACCTTGGATGAATCCAAAATAACAATAGTTGAGACTTTGTTTGTATATCAAAGTGTATGCGGAATCTACACTTTGATACTCTAGAAGTATTTAGCAATGGAACAGTACCAACAATGAATATATCACAAACTGCTTCAATATTATTGATAATACGAGTACTCTTGAATAGTACTAGGGTTACAAACCTTGAAGCTATTACAATCTTTCTCTAAGATGTATTCTCTATGTATGCGTTTATATGTGTATCTAAAACCTTAACCTAGGATCTCCTTTTATACACCACAAGGAGTCCTTTACAAGATAACTATCAATCATAATCACATACAAATCTTCCTAAAATATAAAAGATATACATTCCTTATTTATCTCCATGCATCCTTATCTCCAAGTCAGCAGCTTTGACCATCAGCAGTATTAATCTTTCTTCTAGCAGTATTAACTAACTCTGGCAGTACTAAGTATGTACTGGCAGTACTAACTCCATTAGTACTGTTAGTTATACCTTGGCAGTATTAACTCTTGTGAAGATTTATTCCCAATAATCCTCCCCTAAACTTGTGATTTATCTTCAAATCCCAAGTTTTTTCTGGATTAAATCTTCTACACTTCTGATGATGATTCTTTCAAACACTCTTCTACTTCTGCACTTGAGATCTTATAAACCTTAGAAGTTCAAAAGCCTGTGAACTCTCATGATCAACCTCCAATTTCTTTTTCAACATCTTAGAAATCATCTCTTGACTTAGAGGATATTTCTTCTCTGTCAGAATATGTATGGCTATACCATTCTGCATCAGTAAAATGTGAATACCATAAAAATCATATAAACTCTAGCTTATCACATTGTATTCATGCTGATTCTTCCATATTTCATCTTCTTCATCAGGCTCAAATAAAGTGTGCAGATCTCCCCAAAGCATCAAATCATATCCTTCAGGTCTTGAAGCACTATACCTTTATTTGACTAATCTGTACAACTCCTGTACATCTTGTCTATCAAAGTCTTTAAGTATCTCACTTAAAACTTTATAGTTCTTGGAACTGCCATCTCCTCTGAAGATTTGATAATACATGAAATTTTCTGTCAAAGTGTAAGTCTTCCAATCCACAATTGGATACTTTGTAGAGAGAGATTCAACATCTTCTGCAACATCTTCTCTTGGAATTATATCTAAAAACCCTTTGAGTTCTTCCTTCTCAGCATCTTCTTCCAACTTTTGTCTCTTAACAGTCCTTCTTTTTCTAGGAAGAGATTTCTTTCTTTTTGCTCCAGATTCTTTAACAACTTCTTTCATTTCTTTTTGTGTATCAACATCTTCTTCTTCAATCTTTTCAGGAGACTTCATCTTTTCACTTCCATGCTCCATGTCCATAGGCTCAATATGTTGATTAAAATCCCAAACCTTTTCAAAGATTGGCCTAATCTCATTATAAGACATTCCCTTAAAATCACTAATCTTGTAGTTTCCCTGATTCTTCAAGTATTTGATCATATTTCTCCTTGCCTGGGCAATTATCTTTGGTTTCATCTTTAGAGCATGATACCTTATGACTGAAGGATCATTCCAATCTATCTTCTTAGATGCCTTGGCTTCAGACATAGCTCTTTGTCTTTCCTCTTCATCCCACTGTCTAGCAATTTCTTCATCCCTTGCAATCTGTGCCCTTTGTTCTTCATTCATTTGTTCTTCCAGTCTGATGGCTTCAGCAAAACTTAACCTTTCTTGTTCAATCTCTTTCTTAGACTTCTTCTTGGGCTCAGACTCTGTCATTATTGCTTTTCCCTTGTCTTTTCTTGTCCTTTTCTCTTCCTTTTCTCTTCACTCCTTCTTCTATAAGTAACCGTTCTTCCAGCAGTACTAATATTTTCCTCAGCAGTACTAACCACTGGAACTTCACTAGCAGTACCTTTTGTTGCACCAAAAAACCACCCCCCTAGTAATAACTTCAACACTCCTTTCTCACTATTCATTGATTTTGAATAACTTCAGTGGGGAGTCACTTCTGAATAAAATGGTTCAGTTTCAGTACATTGCTTTCTCTTGAACATCTTGTTATCAGTTAATTTCCTCCCTTATTTGGAGAATCTTCTTTCAACATCTTCATCAGAAAGGACAACCTAATGCTCTTCTCTTGCTTTCCCAATATTGACTCTAGCACTCTAACTTCTTTGACCTTAGAAGGCTTAGTACAAAGCAGAATGTAAGTTTTCTTTGTCTTCCTCAAGTCATCCTCCAAAACTCCAATCCTCTGAGAAAGTTTGGTAACCAAATTCATCAATTCATTTAGTTTCAAGTTACCCTCATCACTTCCATATGAGTGATCAGCATGGAGAGGTGAGTCAAGAGGTGTAGATAAATGGTGTTCCGCTCCAGTTGATGGTTGTGTTTGGTGGCAGCTGTGGTTTGATCAGGTGAGTGGTTAAATAAGGTGCAGTGTATGTTCAATGGAGGTCATGTGAGGCGTGAAGTTCAGGTTGTAGTTGGAAGGTGAAGATGTGATTCTGGAAGGTGAAGTGGAAGGTTCAGAAACATCTAGCATAGTAGGAAATAAAGCAACTTCCTGGCCTGAATATCCCTTTGTAGGCCTCTTCATATTGTTGAAAACCTTAATGCTAAGAGAGGGTACAGGATATGTTCTTGAGTGTTGTTGAAGTTGGTTCCTCTGCATATCTAAGCATATTTGAATGAACCTAGGGTACATGAAAAACTTATGGGGGCTAGAAATATTTGACACCATATGCTCAAAATATTTTTTTTTTTTTTTCATTCCCTAAAAAAATTATATTTCCTATTGGCTTAGCCAACAGATAACAGCAGATGCAATGGTTACTAATAAAATGCATCCCAAGTAGTCTTCTTTGGGCTAAGGCAATGAAGAATATTGTGAATAAGCAACCTCCATTGAGGTGAAAAAGCACCCTTTTGAAAAGTTAACTTATCTGAATCATTGTGATATCCCATGAGTGCCAATTGCTCAAAAATCTCTGAGTTGGGTATAGAAGTAACACCATCTTGATCATCCAACTTGAGATGTCGTCTTAAACTTGCTTCGGTGATAGACATTGAGTGACCATCAATGGTAGCAGTAATCTGAAATTCTCCATTATCATTAGTAGAAGCTTCTGCAGACCTCCAAAATTATTTGATAAAAGAAATATAAACATCTGGCTTCTTTGTGAGGGCATAGCAAATGTGACTTCGATTTAGGAAATTGATGACTTGATGAAACCCTGCACTTCTTGTAGATTTCTCTAAAAATGCTACCATGTCGTGCTTGTTACAAAAATCCAAATTTGCCATCAATAAAAGTGTGAGTAATCGTGTGGGATATGATCGTGGATGAATTTATGAAGGCTGGAGAAAGTTAATTGAGATTAATAGAGATCGTAGAGATATGTTTGGACGACTTAAAAAAATTTTAAGTTTATCGTGATTAAATAAAACATATATAAAGAATGATCACGACAAGTCCAATTGGGTCAAACACCTATATCATAGGAATATGGCGGTATACTCAACGAACTTCTATTAAATAAATGAAAAAATCTGTTAGGTCCAAACAGTACTAACGGTCATCTAGCAGTACTAAATTTGGTCTAGCAGTACTAAAATAAGCCTAGCAGTATTAACTTCTCCACCCAAAAGCAGTACCAAACTCCAAAGTTTTGTATTAATAAAAAATAACTTCACATAATCTCTCTTTCTGTTTTTAAGCTCACATTTTATCTCTCAATGATTTTAACTCACTTTTCACTCTGTCTGTTTTTCACACATCTCTCTTTCTGTGTTTAAGCTCACCAATTCTCTATTTTCTTTTGGCTCACAAATTCACACAAAGTATAGTTTTTGGCAAACTACCAGCCATTAACGGATTTGAATAGTCTTTACCAATAGCCGTTTGCTTTGGACTAGCCAATGCTTCATTGTAAAAACACGATGCATTGATAACCATATAGTTTTGAGTAAACTATCAACTATCAACGGATTTGAGAAGTCTTTACCAGTAGCCGTTTGCTCTGGACTAGTCAATTCTTGATGTCAATAAGAAATGGTGAACTGATGACCATTTGTTGTGTGGTGTTGAAACCAACACTTGAAGAACAAATAATATTCCTCCCCTCAAATATTAAACCATTGAGTAACCAATTTTATACTTTATTGTTCATCCTGAAAGAGTTAGCTCAAAACCAAGAAAAAAAATAATCTAACCATTTTTCTTGTTTAGCAGTATTTAAAATGTACTAACAGGATTAACAATTAGAACCACTAGAAAATAACTAGCCTGTACCTATCTATAAGTAACAGTTTTGACAAACAGTTTTAAATATAACTAGCAATACTAATTATAACTAGCAGTATTAATATTCTTAAATTTTTTATGACCAAGCCTTCTTTGCCATAGCATTGATTCTTCAGATGTAGACTTTGCAATGACAAGTTAAATATCTTAGGAACTATGTTTTCATATCAAAACTGTACCATGTTATCCTGTCTAGGAATTTTAAGGAAGTATCTGATTTTAATTAGACAAATTAAATTAGGAGATAGAAAAGGAATTTGAATCAGTAAAAAAGAACAGTCTTTTTGTTCACAACAATATGTGTGACACTAAGAGGTTGACTTTAACTCTTTGACAAAGTATACATCATCAAAATCAAGATTATTAGTTTTAATAGTACCTTTGCCAGTAATTCTGCCTCTATATGCTCCTCCACCAAAAGTAACATAACCTCCATCAAAATCTTTGAAATCTAAAAGATGGGCTATGTTTCCAGTCATGTGCCTTGAGCATCCACTATCAACAAATCCTTTATCATTTAGTTATGAATTGCTCTGCACACAAAACTTATGAAGTTAGTTTCTTTGGGACCCAGCATTACTGACTTGGATCTGCCCGTGCATAATGTTAATTATATTTGTTGAAAACTAGTGATGCACCATTGGGTTTGATGGGTCTCCAAACCCAACATGCTGAGGGCTTAACAACATTAAGTCCGCTTGCCCTAACAGTATTAACATTTTGCCTACCAGTATTAAACCTTTGATAATAAGTCCTTTTTGTTAATGCTGTTCTCTTGTAAAAGGGCCTGTGAACAGTTAATTGTGCTTGATTTTGAAAATATGTTCCTGGTTTAGCATCAATGAACTATTGATTTTGGGAGGAGCAGTATAAGAAGGCCTAACTGTATTAAAAAGACCTGCAGTACTAAACAGGTCTACCAATGATAACAGACCTAACAGTATTAACCAGGCCTTGCAGTTATTATCAGATTTTAGGCAGTCTCATTAAAGATACTCTTGGGTAGCCATATGTTTGTATGCACTGGATGAGAGGTTTTTGGACAGCTGTATTGGAATGTGATCAAAACTTCCACAGAATAAAATCATGCCTTGTTATTAAAAACAAAGTTACATCATAATTGATTGGATTTTTTGACCATCTAATCCTTTGGTTACCTTTAGGTCTTTGTGACATGTACATTCTGCCCCTATACCTAACTGACCTCCTTAATTATTTTTTAGGTTTAACACACACTCTTTCTTTAGTAGCAGTAGGTTATAACAGGTCTTCTTTTCAACTTTGGGTAGCTCAACTTAATCCTCATATCTGACACCACCAATCTTCAAATAATTGGAGCATCATTATCCTCTCTAGCTTTCTTAGGTTCTTCTTCCCTAACATGATTAGCAGGATTGAAAAACTTTTCTTTCCAATCTTTGTCTGCCTTAAGGGGAGACTTAACAGAGCTAGTTTTAGAATCAGTCTTTTGTTGTTGTTTTAAAGAGTCATCCAGTATTTCCTTAGAATTATCTGACTCTTTATCACAACAGTTGTTAGGCTTTAAACTTGAATCCCTAGGACCATACTCATTTACCTTAGGTTGTTTGAATTCTTCTAGACCTGAATAAGATAAGTCTAAAGGTGTTGGTCTATTAAGAATCAAAGGATGAGGTGAGGGGACAACATGATATCCTACTCCTTTCTTGCTTTTGTCAGTAATATGACTTTCTAGCATTTGATCTAAGTCTTTTGCTGATTTTTCAAACTTTGCAATCTTAAACTTAAACCCCTCCTTTTCTTCCTTAACCTTTTCAAGTTCAGTCCTAAGTAATCTCATTAGATATTCTTTGTGACCTACACTTCTTTTAAGCAAAGCAATTTCCTTAGAAAAAAAGACTTCAGATTCTTTATATTTAATAATTTGTCCTTCTAAAATTGATAAACCTCTTTTGTATGTAGAAGCTTTAAAACCAGTATCATCTAATTTAACAAGTAAATCATCATACTGTTTCTTTAGAGCTTCATAATTTTTCAAACAAGATTTAGAACAAGATTTATCATTTGTTACCTCAGAATCTGAGAATGCCATGAGAGCCATGTTTGCTTGAATTTCTTCCTCTGCCATGTCACTCCAATCAAATCCAGCACCATCTATAGCACACATTGCCTTTTCAGAAGCATCTTCAATCCTTACTGCCTTTGATGAGCTACCTTGATTCCAATTTCTGTTGTCTTTACTCCTTGGTGCTCTGCATTCTCTGGCAAAATGTCCCATTTTATGGCAGTTGAAACATTCTACCTTTGATTTATCATATCCAGCAGTACTGCTTCCATCAATGATGATCTTCCTTCCAGTTCTCTGATAGAACTTTCTTGCCCTCATGCTTAGTAGTGCCATATTCCACTTTAGATCCATTTCTTCCAAATCATCATCATGAAGTTGCTCAAGATCTTCATGAACTAGTTGAGACCCTTGTGGTTGAGTGGATAGAAAGGCATATACTGTGGCATCACTAAAACTAGCAGTACTAATTTCAGTACTGGCAGTATTAACTTTGGTGGTACCAGTACTAACTTCAGGATTAACAGTATTAATATTATTAGTACTGCTTGCACCTGAAGTGGTTAGAAATGCCAAGTTCTTATCATCATTGTTAGCACCAGCAGATCTCTTAACCTTTTGTTCAACAATTTTAAAATTGTTGTACAAATCATCCAAACCCATAGTATCAAAGTCGGGTTTGTTCATCCAGACTACCACATGTGTATCCCATTCAGAAGGTAAGCTCCTTAAAAATTTAACATTTAGATCTTCTGGAGGAGTAACTACACCCAGAATTGCCAATCTACTAACAAGCTTTTGAAGCCTGTTAAAGATAGAATCAAGTGATTCTAAGCTTGAAGCATTAAAGTTTTCATACTGTTGTTTCAACAGAGCCTTCTGTATCTTCTTTGTTGCTTCATTCCCTCCAAATCGAGCTTTAATAGCAACAAACATTGATTGAGCATCAACATACTGATCAAAGGTACGTTGATGTTCATTGGGCAGTGCCATGAGCAGTAGACTTCTGGCCTTTACATCATTCTTTTTGCACATCTTTTCTTCAGCAGTAGAAGGCACAGTCATCTTTGTCGCTGTTGATTGGCAAGTTTCTAGTGCTGTAACAGGAATAGGTACCCATGAATTCCCATTCTCTATGACCTCCCATAGAGCATAATCCTGGATTTGAATGTACTGTTTGATCCTGATCTCCCACATCTCATACTCCCCGAGTTTGAGCATGGGAAGCTTAACCAACGCATTGTTCTGAGTGTTCTCCAACTCCATTACTTCTAGATCAAAGTTTCTCAAAGCACAGGCTCTGATACCACTTGTTGATCCCACGCCTTGATCGATTCTTTACGTAGTAAAGTGTTTGTTACCTTGGATGAATCCAAAATAACAATAGTTGAGACTTTGTTTGTATATCAAAGTGTATGCGGAATCTACACTTTGATACTCTAGAAGTATTTAGCAATGGAACAGTACCAACAATGAATATATCACAAACTGCTTCAATATTATTGATAATACGAGTACTCTTGATTAGTACTAGGGTTACAAACCTTGAAGCTATTACAATCTTTCTCTAAGATGTATTCTCTATCTCTTAAGCGTATGTGTCTATGTATGCGTATATAAAACCTTAACCTAGGATCTCCTTTTATACACCACAAGGAGTCCTTTACAAGATAACTATCAATCATAATCACATACAAATCTTCCTAAAATATAAAAGATATACATTCCATAATTATCTCAATGCATCCTTATCTCCAAGTCAGCAGCTTTGACCATCAGCAGTATTAATCATTCTTCTAGCAGTATTAAGTAACTCTGGCAGTACTAAGTATGTACTGGCAGTACTAACTCCATTAGTACTGTTAGTTAAACCTTGGCAGTATTAACTCTTGATGAAGATTTATTCCCAACATCTTTTAACAACATAACAAAAACAAAATTCAAACCTATAGTTTATCATCTTTTTAAACTCATATTATAAACAAGAACAACATAATAAAATACTTTTAATCTCACAAAAAGTAAACCTATCACTATCATCTTCTTTTTTTACGCACCATAAACCCAGAACCACCACAATCATTATCTTCAACATCAAATCCAACACCTAACCTTAACTGCCAACTAGTGGTGGATTTAGAAACCAAGGGTTAGGTGTGCACCATTTTTGTAGAAATATTACTCGTTTTAAATTCGTTTTTCTCGGGTCGGGTTTCATGTCACAGTAATGCATGATTAGTTTTGTTTTGTGGATTACGTTATTATAAACTTTAATAAAAGCCATCATGTGGCATTAAATGCTACTTTAATGTTGCGGGTTGAACCTCCGGAGACCCGCCGAAAGATCCACCGGTAACACGACCGTGACCCACAGGAACCCAGCTGTTGATCTGGGTTTGACCTGATTTTTTTCCTTTTTGTTTTGAGAAATATACGCAGTCAATGTGCTCGAAAAACAGTTGTTGAGCACATCGAACGGTTTTTCAAAAACTTTGCGTCATCTTCATGTTTTTTTTTTTTTATCCTCGAACAACGTTTGGTTTCATAAAGAATAACACCTTCATTGCTTTCCATTTGTCACCAACGTTTGATCCATAAGGGATCTCTCATGCACCTACCAAGTTCTTGTTTGATGTTGGCTCTAGAAAGGAATTTCCATCTTTCATTGATGAGTACTTTCGTATCATATCAGAGTTCTGTGCATTAACAGAGGATAATGCGTAGGACTCTTAGAATCTTTACTTGTTGTCACAGTGTGTGATGAACAAGCATAGTTTGTATTAGTGTCCTAACGAGATTTTGGATGATCTTATGGCTCTAGACTCAATCGTGCACATTTGGTTTTTAGCATTCGAAGGTTGGAGTAGAGTGCCACCTTTTCAATATCGTCTAACTCAGAGTGAGAGAGACGATAGAAATGCGTTGATCTCCGTGAGAAATGAAACAAGAATCCTTTGAGGGATATTGAGTGACTAGGGAGGGTTGTGCAATGTATCACTGGGTCTATGATACTTGTCTTCAATGTCAGCAATCAACCATGTGATCTTGACAACATATGTATTGACCCGATTTCTGCCTAATGTTTAAGGAGGGCTGCTTTCTTTTCACCCTTTATCTTAACATTTCTTTTTCATTCTTCAACCCCTTCAGTGCATACCGAGACTTCATTACTAGTACCTTGTTGGGTTTATTCCAGTACTAGCTCCATCTCAGTCGGCACTCTTCCTTTTTTCTCACTTTACTCCTTTTTTGCATCATACCTAAGGACTTCTACACTAACTAGTAGATTGTCCCTGGGTAGATCCCTCCGGCTCTGGTGGGATCGTGGGAACTAGTACCTAACCATATCATCCTTATAACTCCGATAAAGTAAATACAGGGTCAGTCTTTGGTATTTCTACAATTGCCATCATACATCATTCGCTCCCCCTCAATATGTGCATCGATATTCAAAAAAGTTTAGCACATATGGGAGAGCATACTCTTAAGTCCAAAAGATCACATTTTTATTAGATTTTCATATTTAAATCACATTCTCTACCCTGATCAAAAATTTTAAACCCGTTTAGATTTTAGATCTCAATTGATTTAAGTTAGGAAAATTTGGGAGAAAATGTGTCTGATTTATACAAGCTGATAATGGAACATATTCATGCTCCCCCTCAATTAGTGAGGGACATAGTTCATGTCAGTTATGATGAGTTTGTTCTAAGGGTTTCAAAATTTGACACAAAATCAGAAAATCGAATATACTGGCACAAAACATATCTTAATCACTACTTTATAATGTACATATTACAACAACATATATAAATATACCCCACAAGAGATGTACCTTGATTGCAGAGATGATGTGATCATTCAGTTCTCTGCAAAAGTCTATAGTCTCCCTCTCTGACTCTTCCACCAACAAAAGCATTCCAGTTTATGGAAGATGCTCCTTGTCTTAATCCGTTTCTGAATGGAAAACATGAACTCCTTGCTTCTTTCGACATCTTTCCTTGTCCAAAATCGTGTGTTCAAACCCGAATTCATCCTATTGACCTTGAAGTCCTTGACCTTGTAGTCCAATACCTCATCAATCTGATGCAGAGTGCCGTCACTGAACTTGTGGATCTCATTGAACCGCATGATCATCTGAACCCCATATTTATCCCTAAATGTGACGGCTCTTGGAGATCCATGAAACAAGTCAATGCTTCAGAAAGACATTCATTTTGATGTTGTTGCAACATCAAGATGTCATTTTGGAGTTTGGCAGTTCTTCCTGATGGAAAGAATTGAGCAAGGAAACGGGTAGTAAGATCCTCTTAAGTAGAGATGGATCCTGCGCGAAGACGTTTAAGCCAATTGCTAGCTTGATTGCGAAGGGAAAATTGAAATAAACGCAGTTACGTTCTATCCCTATTTTCAACAATAAGGTCAACAGAGTCTACAATTTTAAGAAAATTATTAAGATGTTGATTTAGATCCTTGGAACGAAGTTCGTGGAATGAACTTTCGTTTTGCACCAATCAAATGGTGTCGGATCGTAGAGGCACCACATTGTTCACATCGGGGATCTCAATGGTGTTTCGATAGCCCTCGTGGCTTGGTCAGGAATAATCTCTTAAAGTGCAAATTGGATTTCCGTTTTCTAGGGTGGTCAACAAAAAAGAAGGGTTTACGAACAAAGGGAACGAAGAAAAAAGATAGACTACAAGAAAGCTAATAAAAAGAAAATAAAAATCTTATTTGATAGGAATCTAGTGAGTAGACCTAAGCTAGATAGAATCCGAAACCTAGACTATTCCCCGGTAGTGGCGCCAAAAACTTGATGTGCGAGTGATTGCAAACTAAAGTTTTCAAACCCTCCTAGGCAGTGTACCTAACCGCTGTAGTATGGTATACGCAAGACTAGAGGGGTTATTATCGTTCTCTAGGGGAATAGTTTGGGTAGGCTCGAATCGTATGGTTACTAAGGTCTAAAGGTTGAGAGAAGAATATTTTGTATTTTTATATTTTATAAACGCAAGTAAAATCTCAAGTTTTGAAGGGGGTTTGTTTTAAACTAATTAAACTATTCCTAAATCTATACTATTGTAACCTTTGCCCCTTTTGTGTTCGAAATATTTCATTTATAGTCCTTTGACTATTTGACTTTTGTTAGTTCATTCAGATTTTGTACCGTGTTGACGGTGGTGATTTTGTTAAGAATTATGTAATTTATGTTAATGTATTAAGAATCCATTTTTGGAAGTATTATTGTGTTATTTTGGTATTCCGGTGGTTTGACCCGTGAGATTTTGAGAACTAACAATACTACCAAAAAAAACGATTCTGACACGAATAAACGTCCGTAATGTCCAAATGAGTTTTGAAGGATTTTAAAGTGAAATATGTCTGTAAATACTCTAGGTTAATGAAAAGTATTTTAAGGTGAATAAAATGCTAATTAACTTTTAGGGTAAATTTACGACCTGGTTTTAAACGAGCTTTTAATGACACAAACATGAAAAAAAAAAAAAAAAGAAAGACCCGAACCCTCATATGCCAAATGAGATGTGTGAATGTATAAAGGACAAGGAGGCTATTTTCTAGCATTGTTGTCTAAAGATGCTTAGTACTAATTATGCCTTCCACTAGATTTCTCATTCATTCATCACTTTTCAAAAATAAAACACACACACTTTTGTGTGCTCTCTACGTCCGCCACCTACACCACCACAACCACCATATATTTTTGAACTTTGATCAAGAACGTGATATTCCGGGTTGATACGAGTGTTTGGGTATTCGTTTAAACAAAATTTGGGTTGTCCGGTTCGTGTCGAAATCTACATTTTTGAAGATTTTCTTGTAAGTTTTCAAATTTAAATTTCGTTTGTCCTTTTGGGTTTATCTTGATGCTTAGATGTTAGTTGTACAAATTGATCGTCGTGAAAATCGACTTTTGGAAACGAAACGAATAAAAAGGTTGTGTTTGGTTCGTCGGATATAAAAAGGGAAAAAGGGGTTTTGGTAGTTTTGATGTTGTGGCCGTGATAGTTGAATAATATATGTTGCTAGATTGCTTATATTTTTATAGTAGCTTGTATAGCTTATTCGGACTTATTATTAAGCGATTTCTGGTCTTATTTTAGGCTTAAATGCCACGTCACCTTTCCCAAAATCACTAGAAAACACATTTCTTTGACTAATGTTTGTTGTGTTATGGCGTATGTTGTGGATTATTTTTGAGGCTTATGGTAGTAACCAAATGCGATACGTAGCTTATTAGCTTATTTTCAAGCTTAATATACATATTTTGGAGCTTATGGACTCAACCCCAATAGTCTATTTAAGTCTGGCTTAAGGGAGGGTGGCTTATTGTCTGTCCGGATTATTTTCTACATAATAAGTAAGATATAGGCTTATGTATCTAACTGACCTTTGGTTTTGGACTTGGATAGTATTTTCGACTTATAAATATCTTAATTGACCCTTATTGGGCCTTAAAGCCCAATAAGCGATATTTAGTCGTTATAAGAGTTTTGACGGACTTTTGAAAGTGAAAATGTATTTACGAAGTGATATTGAACGATATTTTGAAAAAACGTTTTAGTAAACGTTAAAGATTGAGATTTTGGAATTTGTCGAAAAGTGTCGAATTTATGAAAAGTGTTGAAAATAAGGTTTGAAACCTTGGAAAACGTTGTATGAGCGTACGGGTCATGTCGAAATTTCGTAAAAAGTTTATACTTAGAAATTTTTACCTAAAACATGATTTTTGATTTTAAATAATAAAATATTATTTATTATTTTATTTATTTAATAAATTCACTAAAAGACGAAAAATATAATTTTTCTCGAAACTTCTCAAATATGTTTATTATGAGTAAACGTTCCATTTTTAACTCTAATATGATTATTTTTACGGTGACTAAGGTTACCGAATGGACTTACCGAGATAGATTTATAATTATTAATTATAAATATTTACATATATTACTTATCTATTTCTCTAAATAGTATAAATATGTATTATTGAGTAATAGGATTGATATGATTGTTGGGTTATATCGTCAACCATCACACCACTAAATTGTTATGGGTAATTGTACAACGCATCTAAACTCTATGCATCAAACGTGAAGATTATTTGGAAATGGATGATTAAATTGGGACATTAACTGGACTAAGTCGTGTACGGGCGTCGTTGCATTTGCTTGTGTGATTGAGATTTGGTTGCTAAAGACTTACTTGAGGTGAGCTCTCGTAGCCCCATTTTTACTATTTTTCTGTTAGGGGAAGATGATACTCAAATGTGTTTTGAAATGTTTTGAATTAATCTGTACGAAATGTGATTTTGTTTTTGGGACAAGATATATGCTTATGACTGCTATGTGAATATTATGTGTTGTATGATTGTTTGGATCGGATGGGTACGCCTACCCAGTATTTGTGTGATTATTGGAGCAGATGGGTATGCCTACCTAAGTTTGTGTGTGGTCCTACCCTAATTTTAGTGCTCCAGCTGGTAGGCCCTTTAGGTGCGTAAGTGACATATGGTGATTGTCTAGTGGGGATGCTTTGTCTTGGATTGTTTGCATATATTCACTGTCATATTGCACTATGTCTACTGTTTTGAAATATTGGCACAACTTTTGGGTTTAAGGTCAAACCTATGAGCTCACCAACATTATGTGACATTTTCGAGTATCATTTTCAGGAAGTGAAAGAGGAATATTTGGTGATATGTGATAGCAGCTTAGAAGTATCCCGTGTGGATTTTTCATGTGAAGTCTTGCTTGTTTATTTTATTTGGCTTTAGTATTTGGAAGATTTGGTTTATGTTTAGATTTGGACCCCTGTGTGGGCTTTTGGATAATTATAAGAGATTGTGGATTTTGATAGTGATTTGGGACATCACTCGAGGTTGTTCGAGGTTGATGGTCTTCGTAACACTTGAAGTTTATGCATTGTAGTTTTCTCTATTTTGTATCTTGTGTTATGATTGATTATTATTTTGCATTCCTGAGTTTCCGCCATTGTCGGGGTGTGACAACTATTTGCAAAAAATTAAAAGTTGGGGGAAAACTCTTATGGTTAAACAAATGTGATTATCTAATCATGAACTACTCCTTAGTTTTTTTCTCTTGTTTTATTACCCGTCACCCACGTAATGGTATATGTAAGTATTTAAATAATTAAAGACCTAACTCGGAATCCACCCAAATGGCAAGGTAATATGAAGACTATTGCGTAGGTATCATATAACCTAGCCGCGTTTCCCTAGACGTTTATGCTAATGTAATATTTTATAGCTAGTTTTCTAAAGCCTAACACAAATATCATTAACAAGAAGTAATAAAACAAAATAAACAACTAGGTTTCATGTAATCATAAGCAAACACAAATTAAATTTAGCTAAGCATGTATATTGAAAGTGAAGAACAGTTAATCAAACAATACATAAACATATTAAAAGATTAAAGGGATAAAAGAACTTCACTTCAATAAAACATGGAGTAATGATGAGTACAATAGGGTTAGAAACCCTAAAAATCACCTAAGAACAGCTGCTATGAAGTATAAAATTGTTTCTCCAAGTTTTCCTCTCTAAAACATAAAAACTAGGGTTTGTATATAGAGATATAAAAATCTTGACATCGTTGCTTGTTATTTGTGACATCGTCAACTCGTGGATCTTCTTAGGCCTTCTTATGAGTCGGTTAGTTAGACGCCGTCAATATGAATCCTGACGTCGTCCCTTGAATGCTTTGACGTCGTCACACGAAATTGTGACGCTGTCTCCACGGTCTATAAATCAAATCTTGAGTGTCTTCAAGTAGAGTTGCAATCTTGTTCCATTTCTTCCCAAATTGAGTCCAAAGTGTGTGTATTTCCTCCAAATGCTTCCCAAATGATAAAATCACAAAAAGAAATGATTAAGCACAATAAAGGAGGATATCTGCATCAATTCGGGGGTTAAATGATCCCAAAAAAGTGTATCAAATGACACCTCATCACTAGACTTCAATTTAATTGTGCACTTTTCATTTTGAGCTTGTTGGGTCATTTTGTGCCTAAATTATCATTTTATTAGGAGCCTTAGTTATAAGAACGCACCTTCGACCTAATGATCTTAGTTAAGGGTCTTAACGACCAACGCTATGCTCAAGATATTCTAAATACTTAGTGTCACCACATTTAAAAACTTTCTATTTTACTGTATACTTCTTTTAGGTATAACACCGTATTTTTCATCTACAACGTTTATTCTTTTTACATCTAGACTATAAGACCTTTAAAGTATAAATTTACCCACATATATTTAAATAGATAACTTACTTTAACCATATTAAATCATGCCACCTCCTACCTATACTATAACACCTCACTTAGACACTTGTTAACTTAGTTAACACTTGTCCTCCCATCATAAACCATACTTAAACCCTCACACCTCATTTCTTCATCACTTCACACACACAACAAAGTGTTAATCCTTTTTTCTATCTTCTCCTTGGCTTCCATACAACACCACCACCACTATCATCACCATCACAAATTTTTGATAACTTTCAGAATTAAATAACTAGGTGCTGGAGAAGACTTTGTTTCTTTCTTGCACCAAAAATCTCATAAAAAAGTCTTTCAAGACATTTTAATATGTTTTGATCAATAGAACATTAGAAAACACAATTCAATCTGAGTCATTGAAGGAAAAAATACACATGAAGTATTCATTAAAATATGTGAACTTATATTAGTGATTGGAGTTATTGGTTAAAAAGTTGGATCTTTAAAAATGGCTTAAAAGTCTTGAATTTTAGATCTTTACAACACATGTATAAGTACATCCAAAAAGGAAAAGATTATTCTTAAGTTTCTTTCTCACTGAATCATAGAAATTTCAAACACTTAATGATTGAGATAAAAAAACAATCATAGAAGGTTGGTCTAATAAAATTGATGATCTAGAATTAAAAGTTTACTTAAGAAAAGTCACCAAAATCATAAATTTTTATTGATTTTTGGTACTTTTAATAACATGCAAGATTGATGTGGGAATATAGATTGTTTTCTAATGATATTGGCTGTCTAAAATAAAGCAAAGACACTAAGAATGAGCTTGGTATGTTTTCATTGATCGTTGTTGAGTGAACTGTGTATTAATATTTGCATGTGAAATTTGATGAAAACTCAAATGAATGAAAAACCTCTTTAAAATCGGCATAACTAATTGAGGCTGAACACCAAAGGCCATCGGGTTTGTTGGTGCAACCCGAGATACCTCAATGGAAGTGGGATAATATCACTATGGATTTTATCATGAAGCTTCCTAAGTCGTCACAAGGTTATTCTACCATTTGGGTGATTGTTGACCGACTTACTAAATCCACAATCTTCATACCAATGAGGGAAACTAATCCGATGGAAAAATTGGCAAGAATGTACCTGAAAGAGGTATTCACGAGTCATGAAATACCTGTCTCAATCATTTGTGATCGCGACCCTAGGTTCGCATCAAATTTCTGGAGGTCACTTCAGATGGCCTTGGGTACGAATTTGGAAATGAGTATTGCATAGCATCTATAAATAAACGGACAAAGTGAGAGGACTATTCAAACTCTTGAGGATATGATGCGTGCTTATGTGATCAAATTTTCTGAGATGAAAAGTAATTTGTTTTTATAAAATTATTTTTATAAAAGTATTTATTATCGTAAACATGAAAAATCCATAACTCCTTCGTTAATGATCAAATAATTATGATTCTTAATGTTTTGGAATCCTAACAATATTTACTTTCTGTGAAAAATAATTATATATTTTTATCAGTTGTGAAACATTATAAGTTTTTATAAAATTGTTTTTATAAAAGCTTTTATTATCGTAAACTTGCAAATGGCGTATCTTCTTCGTTATAGCTCAGATTTTCGAGTTCTCTATATACCTACGATCATCATGACATGTAGTATCTTATAAAAATATAAAATAAATATCTTATTTTCGTGTTTAAAACAGAAAGGTTTTACCTTTTGGTTAAAATGTGTATAAAACTTGTTTTTATAAGTTTTTAGCTTAATCAAATTGCTACAAGTCCTCTACAACACATTATATCACATGTATCATATATGTTAGGTTCTTTAGTCCATTATTTATCCAAGTAATGTCCATGATAACAAGTCTTTACATCACTTTTACTTATAAACTTAATAAGTAAACTTTTTAAGCAACTAGTTTATATATACTTTTTATAAGCTAAACCATACTTGTATAATGCTTATACTTCCATTTCAACATGTATTTAATATCCATATAACATATAAAAAAGTATATCAAACCATGATCAAGTGTAAAAATCTATTTTACATGTTAATATGTTTCCTAGATGGTGATTTACTATATAAACATCACATACACATAAAATCACAAATGTAAAGAGTGGGGGTTTTTAGATAACCTTAAGATGAAGTATGATGAAGAGAAACAAGATTTAAACCCTAATTTTGTAAAACTTTGAGTATTGGGTATAATAATGGGTATTTGTTGAAGCGTAAATAAGTTTTGGTGGTTCCGTGAATGCCTAAATGTATTTTATCGCGAAACGTAATCACTTTACGTAACCAATAAAAATAAAATAAGCCAAGTTAATAATTATCCTATAAATAATTATCTAACACTTGCTTGACATAAACTTTTAATTGTTTGATGCCCGTTTACGTTGGATGATAATTTTTAGCTTATGCAATTTAACTTAACGATTAAAATTAAAAGCAAATGCGTACGAGAATAAAAATAAATAGTGAAATAAATAACGTCGTAAAATGACCTGAAAACACGAGGTGTTATAGTCTTCCCTCATTAAATGAGCCTTGTCCTCAAGGCTTAAGACGCGACACTTGACGACGGTGCGGTGTTTGTGAAGAGGTGTGGATACTTCTTTTGAAATTGGTCTTCACGTTCTCATGTGAACTCAAGACCTCTCCTAGAGTTGTATCGAACCTTGACAATGGGAATACGGCTTTGTTTCAATCGTTTAACTTCATGATTCATGATTTCTACTGGTTCCTTGATAAGATAAAGCTTGTCATCAATATAGAGTCCATCCAACAGAACGGCTAATGGTTCGTCGGCATATCACTTCTTCAAGTTGGATACATGAAACGTATTGTGAACCTGGCTCAACTCTTGAGGAAGCTCAAGCTTATAAGCAATGGCTCTAACCTTTTCCAATACTTTGAAATGTCTAACATATCTGAGGTTTAGCTTCCCTCGTTTGCCAAAATGTACTACTCCTTTCCAAGGCGAAACCTTGAGCATAACTCTATCTCTAACATGAAATTCCATCGGCTTACGCTTTAAATCGGTGTAAATCTTTTGTCGATCACGAGCGGCTTGAATTCTTTGCGTGATCTGAATGATGTTCTCGGTTGTTTCTTGAACTAGTTCTGGACCAGTGAGTTGAACTTCTCTAACCTTGGCCCAACAAACAGGTGAATGACACTTTCAACCATAAAATGCTTCAAACGGTGCGGCCTTGATGCTAGCGTGATAACTATTGTTATATGAAAACTCAACAAATGGAAAATGGTTAACCCAACCCTTTCCAAAGTCGATCACATAAGCACGCATCATATCCTCAAGAGTTTGAATAGTCCTCTCACTTTGTCCGTCTATTTATATATCTTGTGCTATTGATATATGAAGTAACACTCTCAACCCATATTCTGCTATGACCCAATTTGGGGGTGTTACAGTTTGAGCATAAGTATACACTGGATGACTCATAAAATCCGTCAATTCATTTGCAGGTGTTTCATCTATCAAGGTCTGAATGAAGTTTAAAGAGGAACTTGTAACCGTCGAACTGAGATAGGTAGAATTTGGTGTTGCAGTAGACTTGTTATGCATGAACACTCGATGACCTGCAGCATCATCATTTCCATATTATCATCAGATAAATCCATATCAGATTTGTCAGCATCATCAGTTTCATTTGCACTTTCCTTTCTTTTTTCTATACTTAAAGAGTAGAGTATTACATCACTATCATTATCTGATGAATCATAGTATTTGTTGTGAGCAGCACTCGATCCTTCTCCTATAACTGTTTGCTTCTTTTGCTTCAAACTCTTAAGTTTGCTAGGTTTTGATCCTTTCCGTAAGTATGATAATGACTGAATAGCTGGATCATCAACAGCGGGACCTTTGAGTTTCTGTCCCCACTCAGCATATGTATCTATAACAGTATCGTCAATTTTTCTATCAATTGTCAATTGACTCCTTCGACGGCGTTGAGTGCGCGGTTCTTGAATACTAAAGGAATTTGCAAGGTCACCTACAACTGTTCTTATGTGATAGTTAGAGATCTTGTTTTCCTTGGTACAACATCTTTCTTGGGTTTGTTGGGGACATTCACTACGTGATCACCATAACACATAAATCCTTTTCCTCTTCCACTTTTGACCGGAGATACGTGTTGCTCTTTTGGTTCATCAGCAATTTTAGCATTCTTACTTTCCACTTTCTTAGTCATATAGAATTTGTATCCTGCTAACTTCTTGATTGCATCACTGATCATTATATCAAGAATCTCCATTCTAAACTTATAGCACCTTTAACAGTATTTGACAATTTGGTTATGGGTTGATCATCTTGTGAACTGTGCAACTTAGAACTTGATTTACGAGGAATACTCTTGTAGTTTGATAGGAAGTGGTTGATGATAAGCTTGGTGAAGCGGGTGTACAATAGCTTAGACATTTTTGATGGTCTGGATGATCTTTCAAATGTTTGCAATTCAAATTCGTCTCAAATTAATGATGCGAAGTCCAAATTAGCAGAGTGAATGATACCCCAAAGTATTTGAAGTATTGGAAGTCTAACTGTATCCCAGCTTGAGTCTAAACCTTTAAGACATCTGTTGAACACTCAGAATAGCTCTCCACGATTGATGAAGTCTTGTAGTGACCATTTTTGAAACAGGAATCATCTTTGTTTCAGGATCTTCATCATAATGAATTTAAGAATTTGGTTTTTTGAGGGAGGTTTGGTATATGTGTTGTTGGGATCAGGATGAGGCATCTGCAATATAGTTCAGAGTAGTCCAGGTGTGAGAGTGAAAGTATGAATGTCTAGTTTGAAAGTGAATGTATGGTTGTTTTTGTTGTGATTGATGGTTGTCCAAAACTAGAATAGGTAGATTGTTAGCCTCAAAATATTGAGTCAAACAAGGAAGTTCGTTCATTAATTATATTAGGTCTCGGTCATTAATTAATTATACGTTGTAATAGGCTAGACGGGAATTAGACTCATTTAATTAATCTAATATTGTACGAGCCCGACCCAAGAAAAAAACACCACACGGCCCAACAAAAGCCTTACAAGGCCGGCCCATTAAGGTGGTATAAATACCCCTCTCCAAGTGTGGAGAGGGTGTTGGTCTCATTTGTAATCTTTGCAAGTTAATCAACCATTCCATTTTTTCTCTCTACTTTCTCTCACTACTTTCTCTTTCTACATTCTTCCAAGTTTCTTCCTACTTTTCTTGTTCATAATATGAAGTGAAGTCATCATTAAGATCTGACATTTGGTATCACTCGCCATGGGTGGGCTTAGTGTTTCGTTGTGGTCAAAAATTTACATCAATATACGTTTCATTATTAAGCTTCGTTTCATTTCTTTTTACTCCTCAACATTATTTGTTTGAATCTGTTTACGAAAAAAAAAAGTTTTTGTGTTGGGCTGTTAATCTGCTTGTAACAAAGTGATTGTGGGCTTACTCTTGTTTGAAAAAGTGTGTCTTGTGTATCTCATCCAATAAGTGTGCGTTTTGATTTGGAATTGCAAAACAAAAGACACCACGTTTTTTTCCCCTCTTAGAAAAACAAAACGTTAGTTCTTGGTTCCTACATTTTATGAGCTTATCCTTGTCTTCCTTATTTTTCGTTGCTTATTTCTGGTGGAAAACAGTTATTTCGTTTGCTTATTCGTAATCTGTTTTTGACTTATATAGTTATGGATCATTAGTTTTTAATTTCTGTATTAAAACTCTTAAATTCCACTTATATTAGTTTAAATAGTTTAGAATCTTAGATTAAGGCTTATTCAGTTGTTTAATCATGATTATTAAGTTTGTTTTAAGCTAGTTTTTATCTGGTATTTAGTTTTTGTTCATTAGATTTCTCTTAAAAAGCTTTTCTCAAATCTGTTATAATGATTAAGTAGTGTTTGGTTAAGTGCAATCTCAATTTGCACTAGCAGTACTAACCTCAGTTAGTACTGCTGAATCTTTACACTACCAGTACTAACCATAAGTTAGTACTGTTAGCTTAAATTTCAGTAGGATTAAGTTTAGTTTCAGCTTATTAAGAATTTAGTTTCAGTTTTCATTATTTAGCGTAAATTCATAGAATTATTTTGTCCTTAAAAGTCGATTGCATTAGCTGTATTTCACTTGAATCGTACTGCTGAATTTTTTCACTAGCAAGTTTTACTGCTGTGTAAAAATTAAGCTTCTTTCAAGTGAAAAATAACTGCTAATGCAATTCGACTTTTAAGGACAAAAATAAGCTATGAATTAAGCTAATAATGAAAATGAAACTAAATTCTTAAAATAAGCTGAAATAAACTTAATCCTACTGAAAATTTTAACTAACAGTACTAACTTATGGTTAGTACTGGTAGTGTAAAGGTTCAGCAGTACTAACTGAGGTTAGTACTGCTAGTGCAATGAGATTGCACTTACCACAACATACTTAATCATATAACAGATTTGAAAAGCTTTTTTTAAGAGAAAAAATCTAATATGAACAAAAATAATACTAGATAATGAAAACTTGCTTAAAACAAATTAATAATCTTGATTACAACTGAATAAAGGCCTTAATCTTAAGATCTAAATATTTAAAACTAATATTTTTGGATTTTATGAGTTTTTATGACAGAAATTAGTAACTAATGATCTATAACTATTTAAGCAAAAACAGATAAGGACAAACAACTAAAAGTACTAGAGAGATATTTTAAACACTAAATAAAGCAAGAGATAAGCAAAAATATAGCAATATTAAGCATATAAACTAAAACTAAGCAACTTGAACTGAAATTAGAGAGAGTGTAAAGAGAACTTACTTGATCCTTTAGCTTAAAAAAGGAAACCAATTAAGGCAAAAAGCTTCAAGCTCCCTAGCTTATGAAATAAGCTAGGGAGTTAAGTGTCCTTGGGATCTCTTCCAAGTTAAGATCCCCTTCCAAAAAGCTCTAATCCAATTAGATCCATAATAGATTTAACTGATTTAAGGTTTAGTAAGATTAATTCTGAATTCAAACAGCTCTATTTCAGCTTATAGACTGAAAGAGCTTAATATGAGCTTATTGAGACAAATTGGCTTATTAAGAGAGCTTAAAGGTTGAAAATAAGAAGAGCCTTTATGCCAAATTAAAATAAAATTTCAGTATTGAAAACTGAATACATTTACTAGAAAAGAAGCATTACAAAAAACATTTAGTAAAATTTCGAAATTAAGCTAAAAATTACTAAAAAGAAAGATAAAAAGGAAAGAAGATTAGACTAAAAAACTAGGTGGTATGTGTGTGAGAAGTGAGGCCTTTTTATAGTGCCAAGCTGAAGCTTCTAGGTCCTCTTGCCTTGCTCTCCAAACTTTTAATCATGGCCAGTCATTTCTTTAAATTCATTTGATCATCAATTGTAGGTCGTTGGATCACCTTGTGACACCTGAGGATTTGCCAGCGTTTAGTGTCATTCTATGATTGTGACGTTTGTGTTAGTTTTGTGAGCGTGTTTAGCACGAAACCACATCATAGTTTTGTGCTTTCACCATTGGCTAACGTGGCATTGAGCTTGGAACTTGGAATAACGTATCAAAGTATCCCATTGATCTAGACTAATTTGTCCCTTGCATTTGTGCTTGAGCTTCCTTGAATTACCAAGCACCCTTTAATTTCTATTTGCCCCTTGTTTTACCATGACGGTGAAAAACGGGAAGAAGCACGATGAATAGTGTTTGGGTTACCGCCTTGTTTTATAACTGAGTACGGCGGGTAAAATTCAGTTGGACTTTGCCCTTTGGCAATTTAGTTCCCTTTTCTTTGTGATTCTCATTTCTAGGTTTAACTAAAACTTTGGAAATTTCAAGATTGGTTCCTTGTGGTTGTTATAATAGGAATTTTAGCTTTGGTTTGGGCCGAGGCTGCTTCTTTGGCTCACTTTTTGTACTCTTCTGTATCTCGTGTCCGTGTTTGCTTGATTTTGACTGTATTTCTTGTTGATTTTGACCTTATCCGTACCTGCTCTCTACAAAACATCAAATACAAGCATATTTTTGCCATTTTTTGTCTGTTTTGGGTTTAATGTGGGTTTTTTTAAGCTTAAAATTATATGTGTATTCTTTTTTTTTTATACATTATCTGTGCATATAGATTTTCTGATTGTGAGGTATCAAAAAATATCAAAAAAAAAGGGGGGAAGGAGTAAATACATGATAGCTACACACAACTACAGTGATAGAAATCATAAGGCACTTATTTAATTGTAGGGCTATTCCGGGAAAGTCAAATGTCTCAAACCCAGAGGAAATCAAGTGTTTATATCGTGTTACTTTCCGTGCGCTATTTCCAACCCACATCGGAGAAGAGATATCTTGTCATTTATGGTTTGCATCAGTTGAGATATCAGGGGAATTGTGTTGAAGAAGATTGATTAGAGCGTGGAGAGATTGGTTAATGATTCAATTATGCTTCTTTAACATGTCATCACCAAGCATGTTTTTAAAGGAGTGGAAATTTTTGATCAAAGAGGTACATATTGGTATGATAATTCCTCTAGGTTGTCAGTATCGATGAAAGAAAAGTGTACATTTGGGACTTAGTTGTCTTAGGTGTTATCAGTTCGTCTACTGAGAGGGAATAATTGAGATATCCGGGACTTAGTTGACTTTGGTGTTTCAATTTATATCATCACTATCATGTTAAGAGAAATTTAGACATCCGGGACTTAATTGACTTTGGTGTTGCGGTTTCGAATTAATTGCGTACTTCAAAGATTTTGGCGTTCAGACTTCAAAGTCTTTCTTAATGCGAATTGCCAAGAAGGCTTTGAAATTACTCATGAAAGGAATGTTTATTCAAGGGGAAGCTAGACAACTTCCAAAGGGGAGTATCGAGACGGGACTACAGACTGTGTTGCTAACATGGACAAAATGACTATGTCATTTTTGGTTTATAACATATTCAGGTCCTGTCTCATACATATCTTGTGAATATGTAAATGTGTAGTGTAGACTTAAATATAGGCCAATATAAATAGTGCTTGAGTACAAATCTTCAAGAATTTCTTAGTAAATTCAAAATCTTTCAAATTACTGTACTCAGTACTATCTTATATTTCCCTCAACGATTAAGGGGGAGCATTAATCTGTTCCAAACAAGGCTTGTGAATAATTGGCACACTTTTCTCCCAATTTTTTATAACATATTTAAATCAATTGATATCCAAAAATGTCAAATGATTTGAAATTTTTTGATAAGGGTGAGAAAATGTGATAAAATTACTGTAAGTGTCATATTACTCTAAGTGTATTCTCCACCAACGTGGCTAAACAGTTTCGTAATACCGATGCACATGTGAGGGCGGAGCGTTTTCTAAAAAGCAAAACAATATGTACTAAACACTTTGATAGTTATTATTGTAAAACCAAAAAAATCTCAACAGTGTAAAATTGCCGAAATACTCTAATTCAAAGAAAATTTCTTTAAGAATGCTTAAATATAAAATTCATTTAAATGTTAGAAATTATGAAAATACAAAATATGGCAATTATGAAAATTTTGGAAGATTTAAAATACCTTATGTTATATAAGAAAATAATCAATATTTATATATGTATACTTTTGCCGAAATTAGTTAATATTTATTTAATTATAACTTAACAAATTAAGCTAATTAAAATGGATTAAATACTAAATAAATTGGCAAGTCTTATAATCTGATTTAAACTCATTTTGTAAGCCCCTAAACTCGGCATATTCCTATTATAACTCTTTTATTCATTTTCATTTGATAAATCCTAAAAACAAGATCCCGAAACCCTAATAAAACCAAAAGTGATGGCATAGAATTTTTCCAAGGGCTTGCACGATTTTTCTAAGGTGATTTGAAGGTCAAGGAGTGTGGGAAAAATAGTGGGAAGTTTGTGGAGTGATTGGTTCGATCGTGGTTATTATTTGGTTCGAATTAAGCAACCGGGTACTATTAAATCATAAAATCATCAAGAATCATCAAAGGTATTTTTATATCTCATTTATCATCATATTAATTCTAATACTACCCTGGGAAAAATGTTCATGCATTTTATTTGATTTTATAAATTAAATCATATTCGAAACCCTAAATTTTAGGTAATTATGATATCGCGCTTTATACACCATTTGTACATTTGATTTTATATTTTTTAAGGTTTTTAATATCTCATATAATTCAGGTACTATTGTAGGAAAAATTTGGAAGGTGATTTTCGAATAATTATTGGAGATTTTACTTGTGTTTTCGATTTCAAAAAATAAGGAAAAAGGAAGGAATAAAATTAGGGTTAGGGTTTTGATAATTTTTCCAGGTGCATTTAATGCCAATGATTGAATAATAATTGTGTTTGTGATTGGGGAAAATTAAATTAGGGTTTTGTGAATTTATTTGTTAGCCGAATTGTGATTTTAAAGTATAAGGACTTGTTTTGTAATTTCTGAAACTATGGGGTCTGTTTTAGACATGTTATTATATTTATTAATTCTGATTAAATATTTTGGGGGGTATATATGTCTTTTTGATTTATGTTGAATTTAAAATGGTTAATTTACATATAATACAGTATATTAGAATTAATTAATTAATAAGAGGGACTAAATTTGTAAATTCTAAAAAGTGGAAGGGTATTGGTTAGTATTTAATGATAAAATATGAATTTGGTTCATATTTGAATCTATAAGGATTGTTTTGTAATTATGGATAATTAAAGATGATTGTTTAAATAATTAATAAACCAAACGGGCTAAATATGTAATTATGTAAAATTAAGGGTTTGACTTGTAAATTTCAGTAAAATGGATGGTATAATCTGATTGAATGTGAAATTTGATATTTACCCTTTTAACCTTGAAAAATGTGATTTTGTATAGGAAACCTAAAATATGGAAGTTGTCTTATTTAACCCTAAATTGTAAAGGTTGGCAATATTAAGTCACCTAAGCTATTCAAAATACTTAATTGAATCTCCAAATGCATGAATATTACTAAATGTTGGAAAACTTACTAAAAATAGAAAGGTACTAAAAATGGGAAAAGTACTAAAAATGGAAGTTACTAAAAATGGAAAGTTACTTAAAAATAGAAAGTATAACTTAATGAGTATGGTTTGTAATTCGAATTTCATCATTTCTTTAGGTATCGGTCAAGAGGGAGTGATTTTGTTATTCCTGTGGTGTTTCTCTTGAGTATTGCTTTGCTTCGGAATAGATACAGATATTTGACATTATCTGTTAAGGTTTATATGACATATTCCTCTCTGTATTTTGATTACCTATGTGATTTGGATTCATTTGCTCTATGAGACTTTTATTTAGTTCTATTTTAGTTCTGTTATTATGTTCTATTGAACCCTGCTATGCTACCTTTTGATATTTGAACCTTTGACATGTACCTTTCGCTTATGATCCCTTTGAAAAATGAACTTTGATATGACTTTTACTTTGACTTTGCTGTTGAACCCTTAGGTTTGAGACCGGAGCCACTATTTTTTGTCCTAGCCATGAAGGTAACCATGGCGTGTCATTGATGCAACCTTTGGCATGACTAATGTGTGAGTGAGTGTTTTTACGCCGTCTTTCCCCATTCGATTATTATATTGCGCATTATGAAGATTATTATTTGTTTTAAGGGGGCTATGGATGCATCCTAGATTTGTTTTTGTAGTCGATGGATTATGACATTATGATATTTGATATTGGCGATGTCTGATGTTTTGGGTGCAACTTTCCACTTCTTTCATCATTTTGGAGCTTGACTCCTGGTTTTACTATGATATGATTTGTTTGGTCTTGGTGATTGGAATCTAAATTTAAATTACTAATGATTCATCTTTCTTACACTATGATTTGGATCTTCTGACTTTTGTTCTTTACCTTATGTTGTATTTCTTTGATCATGTCTTGTGATACCTTTGTCCTTGTATCGTATCTTTGATTTCCGTTATCTTTTGCATTCGATCTATATATATATGTTCACTGGGCTTTGTAAGCTCAGCCGCACTTTCTTTTTCCTGCGGCAACGGTTTCTAAGATAAGGACGATTGGGGTTGCTTTTGGGATATGTGTGCTGAGTGTATAGACTTCTTCCCTAGAGATCTTAGTTTTGATATATGAATTGTTTCTTTTCAAGACCTTCGTTATTTCGGTTATTTCGTTTGGATATGTCTGTCTTTTAGAAACTTATGTACCATTATGTCATGTTGACTTATTTTCTTTGGTTTTTTATTTTAGACTTCGTGTTTATGCTGTGTTATGATTATGTATGCTTTTGATGTCACCACCTTATTTGTAATAACTTCTACCCTTTGGGGTCGGGGCGTTACAATTTATGATATCAGAGCCAGGTTAATCACGACGAGGTCTTTTTGACCTATAGAGCTTAGGCTATGACCTGTGGGATTATAGGTAGATTAGGTTCCTTCTGCGTTAACTCTTTCCGTAACCTATCTTGTTTTGTTTTGCTAAACCGTTTTCTCGATCATTCAGATGGTGACTACCCGTAGAAACTTAATATGACTCCTACACCATTAATTGAACGTGTAATCATTTCAACCCCAATGAAGAACCATATGCTTATTGACCGTGATTATGTTAACCGCCCTCTACGTTTTGATGATCGTATTCATCCTTGCGGAATTTACTTCCTATCCATATGTTCGACTTTGATGTGATTCTTGGCATGGATTGGTTGGCTACCTTGAAACTAATAAACCCATGAAATCATACATAATACTTCTCTATCGAGCTACTTTGAATGCTTATGATGGACTGGGCTCTTTGGTAACATTAGTCAACCTGAATTTGTTTATCATGGTTCCTCACGATTAAGTCGTTAAGCTCATATTGTATGAAGGCACGTACCTTGATTTTCTCATGGGTGCCAAGGGTTTCTGGCTTCTGTTGTATGGAACACATCTTATGGAGAGTCCTAATCTTGGAAAATCTTTCTGTTGTTCGTTGAATTCGCTGATGTTTTTCGGTGAATTCCTGTCTTCCTTCGGTTAGAGAGATTGAAATTTGGCATTGAGGTTAATTCCCGGTGCTGAACCTATCTCAAAGCTGCGTATCGTTATGGCATCTGTGAACTGGAAGAGTTAAAGGTAGCAGTATATTGGAGATGTTGGAGAATGGCTTTATTAGACCCAGTGTTTCGCCTTGGGGTGCACCAAGTCTATTGTTTAAGAAGAAGGGATGGGGGGGCGGCTGCGCTTGTGTATGATTACGCGAATTCAGCCGTAATTACTATTCGTAACGCTTATACTCTTCGCGAAATCGACGATTGTTTGACCAACGCAAGGGGCAAATTTTTTTCTAAGATGTATCCTGCGATCTGGTTATCACAGCTTCGTGTGAGAGAGCAGGATATTTCTAAGACTACTTTTCGTACGGGGGGGCGGGTTGGGTTATGGGCCACTACGAGTTCTTGGTTATTGCCGTTATCGGTCTGAATAATTGCTCCTGCAGTGTTTATGGATTTGATTGAACCTATTTCCTACGAGTACTTGATAAGTTTGTTAATTGTTTCATCGACGACATCTCGTTTACTCCAAGTCTGAAGAGAGAGTAATGGAGCGACATCTACGGATTTATTTGGGATTCTTAGACATGAAGTAGTTGTATGCGAAGTTTTCTAATGTGCGACGTTCTGGTTACAGCAAGTGAGTTCTTGGTCATATTGTATCTACAGACCGGCTTCATTATGGATCCATCGGATGGTTGAGGGCTATCACCATCAAAATGGGCCGAGACTATCGTGGTGACATAATGTGAGAAGTTTTCTGGGGCTTCATGGATTTATTTACCGACGTTTTGTTGAGGGTTTCTCCGATTAGCTTTTATCTTACCTTGCTGATGAAAGAAAGGGTGAGAAGTTTTGTGTGGTCGGATGAGAGTAAGGAGAGTTTTGTGGATTGATCGAAATGGTGTCTGCTCCGATATTGACTCTTTCCATCGGTTACGGTGGTTTTCAGATATTTACGTGATGCATCAAAAGAAAAGGTTTGGGTGTGTTTTGATGCAACATGGGAGGTGATTCGCATACGCTTCAAGGCAGCTGAAGCCTTATGAAGTAAATTATCACAACCCATGATCTTGAGTTAGCTGCGGTGGTTTTTGCATTGAAGGATCTGGAGGACACTATCATGATATGGTGAAGCATGTGATCTATTTACAGATATAAGAGTCTCAATATATTTTTACTCAGCATGAGAACTTAACATGAGACAAGTGAAGTTGGTGGAACTTCTGAAAGATTATGACACTAACATCCAGTACCATCCGGGCAAGGCTAATGTGGTTGCCGACGCACTTAGTCGAAAATCTGGGATGATAGCTTGTTTTGATTCCATAATCCTTCGTGATTTAGAGCGTTTGGATGTTGAGCTATGTGTACGAGGTTTGGTGGACTATTGGGCGAGTTATGCATGAGGATAGAGTCTACCTCATGCTACAGATCATAAGAAGCTTAAAGGGACGACGTTGTGAATTGTGGCTTATATGTTGCAGAATGGTTGAAGACGCGTAACATATGAGTTCAGTTGTTGATGATGACGGTGTTGTGTGGTTTGAGATAGGCTATGTGTTCCTATGAGCAGCACTTCGCGAAGAAGGTTATGTGGATGCTCATAGTTCTCATTTACTATTCATCCAGGTCTAACCAGATGTACAGAGATTTGAAATAATACTTTTGTGGAATGGCATGAAGCAAGATGTGGCTACGTTTGTATCAAATGTATGGACTTGTCAGAGTGTCCAAGAATTGAACATCAGAGGGTGCTAGTGGTTTGTTACAGCGTTGGAGATTACTATGTGGAAATGGGATGAGATTTCATGGTTTTGTTACTGGTTTAACTACTACTCAGAAAAGGACATGATGCGATTTGGGTGGTTTGTTGCACGGCTAACCAAGTCTGCTCATTATTTTACCCAATTCGGAAGGGAACTATGTATTAGTAAGTTGGCGGAAGATTTTTCGACAGGAAACTCGTTAGGACGCCTGGTACACCGACTTCTTTGAGTTTCTAAGTTTGGATAGCGATTATATTCTGATAAAGTTCTCGCATTAGTGGAGTTTAAACGTTTTGGATCAATGGAAGTCAGTCCTCGATTCATTGGTCCGTTTGAGACTTTGGTAACGTATTGAGAGGTTTCCGTTATCGCTCTGGCACTTCTTCCGCACGTTTATCGCACATTCACGATGTCTTTCAAGTATCTCTTTTTGAGGGATTCAGTTATATCTTCCCATTGAATGTCGCTATCTTATCCTTTTGATCAGATTCAGCTGATATGCTTTGTCGAAGAACCTGATTCCATTCTTGATCGTCAGAGAGAGTCATTGAGATAAACAAAGTCATTCCTTTTGTTCGAAGATTTCTTTGGTAAGAATCCACCAGAGCTGAGGCTACCAGGAGACCGTAAGAATCTATGCGAGCTAGTTATCCTCATTTCTTTTATCTATTCGGTTATGTTTTCGTTTCGTTCTTATTTTACGTTTTCAATTCCGGTTCATTTCAAGTTTCGGGACGAAAATTTTTTTTAGAGTGGAAGAAGTTGTAAAACCATAAAAATATCAACAAGTGTAAAATTAACAAAATACCCCTAAATCAAGAAAATTTCATAAAGCTTAAATAAATTCATTTAAATGTTAGAAATTTGAAAATACAATGTATGACAATTATGAAATTTTATCGAGTTTAAAAATACCCTTATGTTATATAAGAAAATAATTAATATTTATATATGTATACTTTTGCCGAAATTAGTTAATATTTATTTAATTATAACTTTACAAATTAAGCTAAATAAAATAGGATAAATACTAAATAAATTGGCAAGTCTTATAATCTGATTTAAACTCATTTTGTAAGCCCCTAAACTCGGCATATTCCTATTATAACTCTTTTATTCATTTTCATTTGAATAAATTAAAAGCAAGATCCGAAAACCCTAATAAAACAAAAGTGATGGCGTAGATTTTCCAAGGGCTTGCAACGATTTTTTCTAAGTTATTTTGAAGGTCAAGGAGGTGTGGGAAAATAGTGGGAAGTTTGTGAGTGATTGGTTCGATGTCGGTTATTATTTGGTTCGAATTAAGCAACGGGGGGTACTATTAAATCATTAAATCATCAAGAATCATCAAGAGGTATTTTTATATCTCATTTATTCATCATATTACTCCTTATATTACCTGGGTAAATGTTCATTGCTTTTTATTTGATTTTATAAATTAAATCTTATTCGAAACCCTAAATTTCTAGGTAATTATGAAATCGGATTTAAAACCGTTTGTATCTTATTTTATATTTTTCTAAGGTTTTTCATATCACATATAACTCAGAAAATTGTTGGAAAAATTTGGAAGTGATTCAAATAATTATTGGAGATTTACTTGTGTTTGCCGATTTCGAAAATAAGGAAAAAGGAAAGAATAAAATTAGGGTTAGGGTTTTGATAATTTTTCCAGTTGCATTTAATGCCAATGATTGAATAATAATTGTGTTTGTGATTGGGGAAAATTAAATTAGGGTTTTGTGGATTTATTTGTTAGCCGAATTGTGATTTTAAAGTATAAGGACTTGTTTTGTAATTTCTAAAACTATGGGGTCTGTTTTAGACATGTTATTATATTTAATATATTCTGTATAAAATAAGTTTGGGGGTATAAAATGTCATATTGATATTATTTTGGTTAAAATGGTTAAATTTACATATAATAAGTTAACTTAGAAAGTAATTAATTAAATAGAGGGAACTGGAAATTGTAAATTCTGGAAAAAGTGGAAGGTTTGGTTAGTATTTAATGTATAAAATATGAAATTGGTTCATATTGAATCTATAAGGACTTGTTTAGTAATTATGGATAATTTAAAGATATTGTTTTTAAATAATTAATAAACCAAAAGAAAAAAAAAAAAAAAAAAAGGATTAAATATGTTAAATTTATGGTAAAATTAGGGTTTGACTTGTAAATACAGGATAATGGAAGGTATAAATCTGAATGGAAAATGTGTAACTTTGATGTTTACCCTTTTAACTTGAAATTGTTGATTTTGTATTATTAAACCCTAAAATATGGAAATTTGTCATATTTAAACCTAAACTTGTAAGGTTTTGGCATTCTAAAGTCCTAAGCTATTCAATAATATACTTATAGTATCTCAAATGATGGAATATTAATAGTTTTGGAAAACTTACTAAAAATTAGAGCTACTAAAAATGGAAAGTAATAAATTGAAAGTTACTAAAATGGAAAGTTTACTAAAATGGAAAGTTACTAAAATAGAATGTTAACTTAAATGAAGGGTTTGTAATTCGAATTCATTCATTTCTTTAGGTTCGGTCAAAGAGGGGGTGGAGTGATTTTGATATTCCTGTGGTGTTTCTTTGAGTATAGCTTTGCTTCGGATTAAGGTACAGTATTCTGACCTTATCGTTAAGGTTTCTCATGACATTTCCTCTCTATCTTTGATTACCTATGTGATTTGCTTCATTTGCTCTGAAGACTTTTATTTTGGTCTCTCTTATTAGGATCTAGTCATTATGTTCTACTTTGAACCCATGCTATGTACCTTTGATATTGAACCTCTTGAAATTGAACCTTTGCTATGATTCCTTTGAACTGAACTTGATATGATTTGATTGAACCCTTCAGTTTGAGCACGAAGCACGAGCACTATTTGTTTCTAGCCATATGAAGGTAACATTGTCGTGTCATTGCTGCACTTTGGCATGACTCATGTGTGAGTGAGTGATTTCTCACGCCGTTCCCCCATTCGAATATTATATGCGCATTCATGAAGATTATTATTGTTTAAGGGGCCGCATGGAGCATCCTAGATTTGTTTTGTATTCGATTGGATTATGACATTATGATATTTAGGATATTTGTGATGATGTTTGGGTTCATTCCCGTCTTTACATTTGGAGCTCATCGACTCCATGGTTACTATGATCATATGATTTGTTTGGGCTTGGTGATTGAAATATATTGATTCTATGATTCATCTTATCTTACACTATGATTTGATCTTCTGATTTGTCTTACCTTATGTTTGTATTTCTTTGATCATGTCTTGTGATACCCTTTGTACCTTGTATCGTATCCTTTGATTTCCCGTTATCTTTTGCATTCGATTATATATATCTGTTCACTGGGCTTTGTAAGCTCAGCCGCACTTTCTTTTCCTGCGGCAGGTATCTAAGCTAGGAGCTGGGGTTGCTTTTAGGATATGAGTGCTGAGTGTGGACTTACCCTAGAGATCTTAGTTTTGATATATGAATTGTTTCTTTTCAAGACATTCGTTATTTCGGTTATTTCGTTTGGATATGTTTGTCTTTTAAGAACTTATGTACCTTAAGTCATGTTGACTTATTTTCCTTTGGTTATTTATTTAAGACTTCCGCTGTTTATGCTTGTGTTATGATTATGTATGCCTTTGATGTCACACCATATTTGTAATACTTCTACCCTTTGGGGTAGGGGCGTTACATATATCACAAGTACCTGATTGAGTTTTTCAACAGTGATTTTATGGCAAGGTAAACTGTACCAAAAGATTGACCATGTATTTACTGTTATCGAAGTTATAAGGATGGTAAGGTTAGGTACTCGTTCCCATGATCCTGCCAGAACCGGAGGGATCTACCCAAGGACTATCCACTAGTTAGTGTAGAAGTCCTTAGGTATGATAAAAAGGAGGTAAATGTGAGGAAAAGGGAATAGTGCCGACTGAGATGGAGCTAGTACTGAATAAACCAACAAGGTTACTAGTCATGAAGATCTCGGAAGCATGAAGGGGTTGAAGAATGAAAAAAGAACTGTTAAAATCTCATACCACTTTTTACACAACTGTTTTTCTGAAATAGTAACGGATATAGGGTGTACAAGAAGAACGCATCCATAAACTTAGGCATAAATCGGGTCAATTCATATCGCTGTCAGAATCATTAAGTCGATTGCTGACATTTAAAGTGACATCATGGACCCAGTGATGCATGACAACAACCCTCCCAAGCCATTCCAGTTCTCTCAAAAGATTTATGTATCATTTTCTCACGGAGACTAAACATGTAATCTACTGTCTCATCACTCCGAGTTGGTCGGTATTGAAAAAGGTGGCACTCAGCTCTTGCTTACGGATCACTAAAAGCAAAATGCACTTTTGAGTCTGGAGCCAAAGAGATACAATTAATTATTGTTAGGACAATTCCATTTACTTGTTATTACACACCATGATTACAAGTTTATCATAAGAGTCCTACGCATTATCCTTGTGATTTTGCAAGAACATCGAGTGATACGTAAGTATTCACAGTGAAGATGGAAATCCTGCTTGAGCCAACTTCAAACAAGCTCATGGTAGGTGACTTGTGAGATCCTTAATGGATCAAAACTTGTAAAAACTGGGGAAACCAACTACGGTGCGATTTAATGAATCAACTTGTTCAGTATACGAATTGACGGTTTATTAGAATTTGGAATACAAATAAACTTTCGATGTGGTTACAAAAATCTTTTGAAAGTATCGCATCAATTGTTTTTACAAATAAATTGTCTCTTTATTGCTAATGTTTTATTACTGGAACATTTAAAGATAGAGATGGGATATCGTGTTCCAAAAAAATCAAGTTCAAACCGCCGTGCTCATTCTCAAATGACTCATTCGAACTGATATTCATGAAAGCTTTAATTATATGTTATTAAAGCTTACGCAACTCTGAATATCAAGCTTTTCAAGATCAAGAAATGTGTGAAGCAAATCATTCCGAATGACACAAAGTTACAAGATGGCAAAAATATCAAATTGATGAGTTTAAAGATTCATGATTGGATGATGATCTCAAAGAAGCTCGAAGACCTTACAAAGTCAATGCTAAAGCCTAAAAGTCTAAAGTTCACTACTTAGATTCACATGTTACAGATTAATGAATCAAGCGTTGTACGGCTATACATAAGATCAATATGAAGATTGATGATCTTAAGTTAGTATTTTCAGGTGGGGAACCTCCCTTAGTGGTAGAGATTGTTAGATATTAGAAAAAGACTCTGTCACATATGTATTATGACTATTCAATGTAGCTCGTAGTTTATTAGGTAAACGTGATGACTTTCAGTTATTTAAAACGGGTACTAATACCGATGTATTGTAGAACTATAAATAATCTTTTAACTTTGGAGAGGTAAGCATCTGTTCATTTTTCACATATCATAAGGTGTTTTTATTGTTTTCTCTCTCAACATTTCTCTCTCTAAACTTTCTCTCTCTAGATCTCTCTAGATTTATACATGTTTGTGTGATTTAGGGGAACCTACATTATCCATGAGAGCAACTTGGCAGTGTTAAGTCATCACAATCAGAGTCATATGCATCCAACTTTCTGCTTGATAAGCAGGCTTGTGTGTATTGATAGTCTGTGTGGTTTGACCTTCTAGATTCCTAGATTACCAAAAATGCAAGTTCCTCCTTATGTAGAATTTGATCCATCTTGCTTGTGCTTTTGTACCAACAACACTTTATCCTATTAAACCAATAATCATCGTTTCCTTTTAGGTTTTAGTGTATGGCCTTAACCTTTGCAGTTGTAACAGATAACAGTCCTTTGTTTTCAGAATTACTTCTACTTATTCCAGGAGTTGTATGTCCTGGTAGTACGTGGCTAAGACGTTTGTCTGCCCTGAACTTGGTTGTAATGTCACTCTTTGCAATATTAATGGTAGCTTTTGCCTAGGGTTTGAAGAATTCCTCAGTGAATATTGGTTTAGTACGATAGCGGGAAGTGACAACAGCTAGTCAGAAAGACATCATGTGATTGTGGCATCATGGGATCATTCACCTTTCTGCGAACAAATAAAACAATTAGACCTGAGTCTGGTTGGGAAAATTCAGATTGTTGGTTAACTGTGGGAGCATATTCCAATTGAGGGATGATGATGGAGAATAAACGTTGTGGTGAATTGATGATTGATAATCATTGGATGGATAAGTGGGATGCTAGAGGTGTTGATGATTGAGAGTTGGTTTGTTGAGACTATATGGTATTCCATACTGTGGATACTGATATGGTGAAACATGTGCTTGAATTGAGTGTTTTGGTACGAGTTTTTAATGAGTTTGATAAAGAAAGACAGGAGTTCATCTGTTGGGTTAAACCAATGCAAGCGGATTTGTGTTGCGTTCATTCATGAAACGAACCTATGTTTGCCATGAAAATTCATGTTGTTCCTAAATAAGCATGAAGATGATCAATGTTAGTTTGTGCAATTCCTAACTTAGTTGACATTATGTCACTAATTTGCTCTAATTAGGATGATAGAGTGATTCAAAAACTTGGTGTTTACTTAAAATTGTTCTAGTTTCATATTGTAGATGTTCATGTCATTGAGTAGCAATGAAAATCTCAAGTAAAAATCACATAGTGTTTCCCCCTTCTTATAAGCAAACTTATCGAATCATCATCTTATTTACACTCTTCTTCTGTTTCGTCAATAAAGTTCATTGCATGAGAAGTGAATTCTTTCCCATAGTTCTTGGGAACTTATTGGATTGACTAACCAACGCATAGACCTCAGGTGGTAGTACTTGGAGATGTAAATTTGTTGCTTTGATATCACAATCAGCTTGAATTGCTTCCGTAGCAGATAACTGAGAATATTTCTTTGGTCTTGTCACTCCATTTTCCTCTATTGAAGGCCAAATGAGTGGACCATTTTCATAAGATTTAAGAATCATTCTTCCATGTTGTCTATTCATCATGTATAGCTCCATTATGCTTTTCCAAGAATCGTACATATCCTTTTCCAAACATTAGGTGGACAGATTGTAGCCACGGAAATGATACTTTGTCAGCAAGAGTCGTCATTGAGAAATTTGTATGTTAAAAGATTACTTGTTTGATCGAACGATGGTAGAAAGAATTTGTGTTTAATTAAGTTGTCCTTTTAAGTGTTTTAATTTCTTTAAACTAAATAGGATTTTACAATTCTTGACAAAACTAGGAAAAATAAGTTAATGTTTCACGGGATTTTACAAGTTACAAAAATAAACCGTATAATTTAAAAAATGAGTTGTTCGGTTTCCACTAAAGTGAGTTGTTCGGTTTCCAAAGAAGTGAGTTGTTCGGTTTCCACTGAAGTGAGTTGTTCGTTTCAACTAAAGTGAGTTGTTCGGTTTCCACTGAAGTGAGTTGTTCGGTTTCAACTGAAGTGAGTTGTTCGACTTGGGTTGTTCGACTCAGGTTGTTTGACTCAGGTTGTTCGACTTGAGTTGTTCGACTTGAGTTGTTCGACTTGAGTTGTTCGACTCAGTTGTTCGACTTCAGTTGTTCGACTCAGTTGTTAGACTTCAGTTATTCGATTTAGTGTTCGACTTCCTCTATTTAGAAACAAAATTTATAAACACAAAAAGATTACCCTCTTTGTGGTTATTTTGCAAAGAATATTATACACTAGTGTTACTAAACCTATTAGACAACGAAAAATAAGAACTTTAAGGTTTTAAGGCCAAAAAATTAAAATTAAGATTTTGCTCTTTATAAGGTTTTCGAACACAAAAAATAACAAAAATATGTTTTTCTATATCATAAAGATACTAGATCGGATTTACCAGGTTAAATAATCCTTTAGTGTACACAATAGCTTTGAAACCAAAGAAAATATAAGAAATAAAGGACGATTTTTACGAGTAAACAAACTAACCAAAAAAATAAACACAAAGACTAAACACACCACTCCATGGCTCTGATACCAATTGAAGAATATTAGTAATCTTTAACAACAAGAACTAGAGAGAGAAAGTGAGAAGGAAGGAAGTATTTTAGAGAGAGAAAAACAATAACATGAAATGCATTTCTATATGAAAATACAACCAACCAACCACCTCTCCAAGGCATGGAGAGATGTATTTATACTTACAAATGGTACGTGGGCTTGGGCTTGCATGGATTAATCCATGGGCCTTTGCTAACTAACTATGTAAGTTTCAAAAAAATTGCTTAACGAGGCTAACGGACTTTTATTATGGAAAGCGACCGACACTTTCCTAGGAATTTCGTTTATTTTAACTGTTGTAGATCTAGATAATTTGTTGTAAGTTATTGTTGGATCTCATTTCTATTTTCTTTCTATTTTCTATTATCTAATGTGTTGTGTTGAGAGAGGCTTGTTCTCTTTCCGATTTCTCGATGTTTGTTGCTTGTTTGTTGTGATTTTTGCAGGATTCTCCCAACAAATTCTTTGAAGCCTCTCGTGTCCGGTGTTGTTTCCCGTTCTACTCGAGCTTCTCATCCTTTGTGTGAATTTAGTTTGGGGAAGGGAATCTATCGATTTGATGTTGCTTGCTTATTGTTTTGTTCTCACGTACCCGTTTTCCCACAAAAATAGCAAAAATTTTAAATTTTTAGTTATCATATATAAAAAAAAATAAAAAAATGTTAAGACAAAAATGTAGGTTTTCCGTTGGTAAGAATAAGAAGTAATTTTTGACCCGATCGTACGTGTAGAGTTCTAGCTTTCTTCCTTAACAATTAATGATGATAGTTTGTGCTAGTCTCATGTAGACTTTAAACATGCTAGACTTGAAATCGTTAGTAAATGAAAACTTGTGCTAATCTCAAGTAGATTTTAAATATGCCGAGTTGGATTTTATATAGGCTAAGTATTTGCAAATATCTTTTGTGAAGAATAAGAGATGATAGTGTTGTTTACGAATTAGGATGCTAAACAAAGTTTATTTGGAAAACTTAAGGGCTTATAAGAATAACTTGTGATTTTTCTTCCCCGAAGCTCTTAAAATGATTAATTATACGTGTTCTCTTTAATTTTTGCAAATTAGAGTTTTACTCTTAAAAGTCTAATCAACATATTCAGAGAAAAAGCTTTATCGATGATGAGTCAAACATCATTTGTGAATAAGAATTTTAGTTCAAGTTTATACTTTGGTTTTCTAAATACGAAATTTTTACTATTTGCAAATTAATCAAAAAAAAAATCTATAAAAAATGTAGTTGGTGAATATAAAGGATGCAAGTTATAAATCCTTAAGTGTTAATAATTAATATACAAACTCCATCGCAATAAAGTACATGGGCATTTGTCGGTTCGCTCCCGATGTGACATCGAAAGAAAGGATGGAGGATGTATATTTAGGGTTGATATCATAATAAGTACGCGAGCTCTTGTCGGAGGCGAGGCCGATGTGTCGTTGAAAGAAAAGTGATACCAATTCCTAGCCTAATAATGTAAATAGTATAATAAAGTTGCAAAGTTAGAAAATAAATAGTAAAAGTTTCATTTTCTAAAACCAAGGTATTCTTTTTGAGCTAAAGTTTGCAAAAGTCTACAAAGCTTTTTCATCGGAAGTCATACGTTCGGTTAGTATTCTCCGGATGGAGGTGTCAAAAGCCTAGCCACTACCCATGACGTGGGATCGCCCAGAGTGAAGAAAGTCAATAAAGGAACAAGTAACCAACATTTCTTTAGCTAAGGAGGTTTTTGTTTGCTTTGAGTTGTGATTCTTCTAAGTGATTAACATATTAGCCCAAAAGGCCCATGTGTAAAGCTTGGTCGGATTTCAACTATCTAATATGTGGATTTAATGGTTTAAATTAATTTGAACACACACACCTAAATTTATGATTTATGTCGGGAAGAGGAATTCACAAGTTGTAATTATAAGTAGTCTTAGCATTTTAGTTCGTAATTAGCAGTGATCTTATTTTAAGCTTAGCATGGGAAAAGTGAAAAATCGGGGATGATGAAGTTATCTTTTAGACACTTAATTGTGCTTTTTATTCTATGATCCTAAAAGTTACCAATGAGGTAATGAAAACAATACATTATGTCCAATAAGTTGTAGTTAGAAAGCTAATTATCAAGAAAAATCATAAAAAGAGAAAAATCTTAGAAAATGGGAATTCGGGTGTTTTATAACTTGTGATCTCTTAATTCTCTCAACAAAGATCTTTGCTACTTTTCAAAGGTTTAGTTGGGGAAGTTTCGAGATATTTGGTTATAAGGCATGTGATATTGCGTGAGGACACACAATCGTTTAGTTTGGGGAATTTTGATAAGTGTAGAATACACATATCCATTTATACTTAAAATAACCCAATTAAACCCAAAACAGACCAAAAATGGCAAAAATATGCTTGTATTTGTGTTTTGTGTGTGCAGGTACGGATAAGTCAAAAATCACAAGAAAACAGTCAAAAGCAAGCAAGCACGGACACGAGAATCAGAAGAGTACAAAGCCGAAGCCCCAATCCTTAGCCAAATTCCTTTTGTAACATCCACAAGGGCCAATCTTGCAATTTCCAAAAGTTATTTATAACTAGAAAAAGAGGAAAGAAAGAGAAGGACCAAATGTGCAAACTCACCAAACTCCAACAGTTTTAACTGTCCAAAAATAGGCGGGAAACCTTTTACTATTCACCCATCTCCCCCATTTCACCATCCAGTAAAAAACAAAGGGCTTTTGTTAATTAAAGGGTGCGTTGGTCAATTCAGGGAAGCTCAACCACAAATGCAAGGACAAATTAGTCTAATCAAGGGGATACTTATCCTAGCTCAAGCTCAAAGGCCACGTCAACAATGGTGAAAGCACAAAATTATGTGGGTTTTTGTGCTAATCTACTCACAAAAGAAGCACAAACGTCACATCAATGGAATGACACGCTGGCAATCTTCAGGTGTCCACATTTTGATCAAACGGCCACAAATGAAGCTCAAATGAGTCAAAAATCACAAGAAAACAGTCAAAAACGGGCAAGCACGGACACGAGAATCAGAAGAGTTCAAAGTCAAAGCCCGAAAAGTCAAGCCTCAGTCAAATCCAGTCAAAGAAAAGCCAAAACCCTAGCCCATGCCTTTTATATCAACCACAAGGGCCAATTTTGCAAAACCCGAAAGTTATTTATAACTTGAAAAAGGGAAAAGAAAGAAAGGGACTGAAATTGCCAAGAGGGCAAAGTCCAACTGAATTTTACCCCGTACTCAGTTATAAAAAAAAGGCGGGTAACTCCAAACACTATTCATCGTCTTCCCCGTTTTCACCCATGTGTTAGGTTCACATAAATGGACCCGAACAAAGAAGCTTCGGTCACTCGAAGATTCAAGATAAAAGTCTAGCTCGAAAGACAATGTTAATTAATGTTTATTATGTATAAGGGCCAAGATGTAAAAAGCCCAAAAAGAAAGCCCTCAAAGGCAAATCCTTATTAGTATAAATACTCCTAGTTTAGTCAAAATTAGGTTAGCTTCTCCATTATTATTTTCCATCTTAAGGGTTTGTAGCCTCTCTTTGTTTCTTTTAATAAAAAGTTCTTAATGTTTAATCTTTGGTGTCATTGATCTTGTGCTTCATACATGGAATGATCTAGGGATCCTACAATTGGTATCAAGAGCCTACAAGATTGATGTATTGATTTGGTTTGTATTTTTTTGTTATTGATTTCGAAAAAAAAGAGGTTTTTTGTTTTTGATTATTTGTTGTTTTGATTCTTGATTCAAAGATGGCTTATGTTTAATCTAATATCATTCAAACCATCTTGTTAGCAATCAACGATCTCGTGTTTTTCCTTTGTTCTTGTTGTTTTGGTTCGAAAAGTGTTAAAAAAAGACGTAGCGATCGAACGAGTTCTTGCTGTTTCGATCGAACGAGTGAAAAAAAAAAGGGACGATCGAACGAGTGACGATCGAACGAGTGGGAAATCAAGCGATCGAACGAGGGGAAATCAAGGGATCGAACGAGGGGAAATCAAGCGATCGAACGAGTGGAAAAGAAGGGATCGAACAAGCCTATCGAACTAGACGTTCGAACAAAACAATCGAACAAGGGGTTCGAACAAGGTTTGATCGAACGAGTGGAATTCTTTTTGATCGAACGAGTGGAATTTTTTTTTGATCGAACGAGGCGATCGAACGAGGCGATCGAACGAGACGATCGAACGAGAGGACGATCGAACGAGAGGACCGAACGAGCTTAATCCTTCAAGACTCGAACTAGTGGCATTCAAGGTACAACCGATCGGACCAAACTCCTTTGAGGATCGAACTAGGAGGTTCAAACTAGCAAAACCTTCAAGGACCGAATTAGCAAATCCTTTGAGGACCGAACTAGTTTATACTTTGTGAACCGAACGAGCTCGATTTCTTTTTGGATCGAACGAGCAAATATCTTTGAACCGAACGAAACAAAATAATCAAACAACAACAAAAACATAAACACAAATCAAACAAATCAACATTCACTTGCGATCCGTTCATTCATAATTAAATTAAAATAGGATCCAATGAAGAAACAAATGCAGCGGGTACCGATACTCGTCCACCTATGTTGGTTGAAAGTGACTACGATTCTTGGAAGATTCGTATACACAGGTACATTCGAGGCAAACCCAATGGCAAGCTGATATGGAAATCTATCCAGAATGGACCTACACCTCACCCTATGATCACTGATCCTCCACCTACTGATTCTACAATTGTGCCTGCACCGAGGAAGAAACTTGATTCTGAATTCAGTGAAGAGGAAAACAAACTTGAGATGGCTGATACTCAAGCTGAAATCATTCTTAGTCAAGGTCTTCCCAGACACATCTTCAACAACCTCAATCAAACAAGCACTGCAAAGGAGATTTGGGATAATGTGGAGATGCTCATGCAAGGATCAGGTAGGACTATTCAACAAAGGAAGGAAGATCTGTTTGATGAGTACGAACGCTTTCGTGCTATTGGAAACGAATCAATTCATGACTACTTTGTGCGTTTCCACAAGCTTGTGAATGACATGAAGATTACTCAGCTCAACATTCCAACTCATCAGATGAACACCAAGTTTGTCAACAACCTTCCGGCCTATTGGGGTAAGTATGTGACTAATGTCAAACAGAACATGGATATCTCAACCACACCTTATGTTCAGATCTATACTCATCTCAAAGCCTACGAGCCTCATGCCAAAAAGACTCTCAAGAAACAGGAGCAGTCTACAAGTATTGTTGATCCACTGGCCTATGTTGCTCACACCACATCTGCACCTGCTCTTTCATCACCCTCAACTCCTAGTCCTCAACCTACTGCTCAGTCTCCGAATGACGCTTTGATGGCCACTATGACTCAGATTGCTAATCTCTTAAGTGGTTTCCAAAAGCAGTTTCCACCCACCAACAACCAGCTCCGGACTTCCTCCAACTCAAGGACTCATGCTACGGTGCATGATGGTCACATTGTTACTGAACCAGTTCAGAGGAAGGCTCCAGGTAATAATGGTAATACAGGTACTCGAGGCAAGAAGGTGATATGTTACAACTGCAGAGGAGAAGGACATGTTGCTAGGCAGTGTAAAGAACCCAAGAGAAAGATGGACTCTCAGTACTTCAAAGATAAAGCTTTACTGATGGAAGCTAAAGAGAAAGGAGATGTGTTAGATGCTGAAGCTGAAGCATTCCTCGCTGATGTGGAATGCACCGCACCTTATGATCAACCTCAGGCACTGACTACAACAAACATGTTTCAAGCCAATCATGAGGATGCATATGACTCAGACGTGGATGAAGGCCCCAATGCTGCTGTCGCTTTCATGGCCAACTTGTCATCCACTAGTGCAACCAACAATCCAGTCAATGAGGTACACTCCAATGACAATCAAATCTTTGATAATGTGGATTATCAGTTGAGTCAGGAGATGCACCAGGAAGAACATTTAGACTCCGATGCTGAGACTGAGATTGATGACAATACGATCCCGTATCATCAGTATCTTCTTGACACCGAAGCCCAAAATGTTCCAACTGAGGTATCTGCTGACACATCTGATAAAGTTTCTATGATTGCCATCTTAACTGACTTGCAAACCCAACTAGACGGACATGCTAAGGTTAACCAAGAAAAATGCTTAGAAGTCGAGACCTTAAAAAATGAGCTTTCTCAATGCAAGCAAGAAATATATCGTCTAGATACCCAAAAGGTCAAACTTGATCTTGAACACAAAGTTAGACTGGAACAAGCCCTAGTGATTCAGCGTAACAAGCGTAACGCTGAACTTGTGCAAGAAAACGATTTGCTTAAATCCACTCTTTCAGGAAAAGAAAAATCAATTGCATTTTTACAATCTGAAAAGGAAAAGATTTTTTCTGAGAAAAAGGATCTAGCAGATAGTTATCTAGATGAAATAGTTTGTTTAAAGAATGCTAACAAAGTTGCAAGAGATATGTTGCAAAGATTTAACATGTTTTGCAGGGAGCGTATGGATGCATCCTAGGTACTATGTTTCGTTCAGTTCAAGTGAATGGTTGTGTGTGCAATACACCCCATATCACATTTGGTACATCAGGGAATGCATACCTGTGTACATTTGATTATGTGACTATTTGATTATTTGTTTATGGTCTATTCATGTATCATGTTTAGATATTTGTTTGGGCTCGTGGGCATTTCTTTGATTACTCCTATCCTATTCATTGATCTATATATATCGTTTGGCATTTGTTTGGCAGGTTCTCGATATTCGTTTCGTTCAAACCTTCGTTTTATTTCCGTTATTATTATTATTATTATTATATCTGTTCACTGAGCGTTAGCTCAGTCGCGTTTTCTTTTCCTGTGGCAGGTACTAAGCGGGAAGCTGGGATATGAGTGTTGAGAGTATGAGCTTTTAGAGGACCCACCTTTAAAAGAACCCTTTTTATTTGGATTTATGTTTTAAGACCTTTCCTTTTGAAGATTTCTTTCATTTGACTTTGTTGGAATTTAATACTGTTGGATGTTATTTTATTTTATGACTTGGTATTTTAATTAATAAAATCTTCCGCTTGTTTTTACATATGTTCTGATTTGACACCATAATGTGATGCTTTGTCTCTTTAACGGAGCGAGGTGTTACACTTTATGACCATAAATAAAATACTAAAACACTTAATTGATGGTTCTCCTCACATTCTCTAGCTCCCCAATGAGTTGTGAGCTACTGTGATTTTTTAGAAAAAATAATATTAAGTGGAACTATTTTATAAAAATTCATCATTACAAAGTACTTAGATTCGGACCTGAACAATACACCAAAAAGTTAGACATCCTTAAGAATACCTAGAAAGGTATTTATCGCTAGCCCTTCGAACTGGAGTTAATAGACACCTAAGATATGACCTCTGATTTTTGGCTAACCCTAATTTGAATTTTAAGTAGGGATTTTACTCCCCGAAATCAGACCCAAATCTGACCGGAATTTACTGTTTTGACAACTTTTCTTACGAAAATCATTAGAACAACTTCCCCACCTAAAAATCGATCATGGCCGGAC
>BQNB010031912.1:17442-47742 GCA_026074375.1 Tanacetum coccineum | reverse complement strand
GAGATTATGTCAATGAATGTCAAAGCTATTAGTGGCACAACTTTCTGCAGTAACTCAGGTGGGTCTTCACCTACAGAAATATTTACCAAATATACCTTAGTTCATAATAAATGTATCTGTAGTAACAAAATTTAGTTTTCTACACATATATAAACATAGTAACCAAACTAATGTACCTCAATATGTCACGTCTTAAAAATTACCCATTTTATATTGTTATCAGATAAAATTAATAAAATTAATGTGGCATAGAGGGCTAAATCCACAATGTGCCATATCTCATTTGAGGATCACATACCTTATTCGTCACAAAAATATGCCTATGGAAATTAGTGAGGATATAGTGATGATTCTTAAAAAAATTACGTTTAAGACCACATCAAGAGCATAGGTCGGAGTCAGGTTATGCTGAAAACAAACAAATTAGAATTGAAGTTTAAGAAAGCGAACTACATCATCCCACATGCAATTAACACTTCTTAAACTCGTTATTGATTAAATTATTATAACCAATATGTCACTTATCCTCTTCAAGCTGCATATCCACTCTTATATGAACACCATGTCATCAGTTCATAATCGTTAATAAAAATCCAACCTTTAATCACCTTGAACCCTACATCATCAATTCACTCATATATTGTATGTTCCAAACTCGACAATAACAAAACAAACACATTCATTCACTATTAGATCACAAATTAACAAACACATATCGTTTATCTCTGAATCTTTTCATTCCTATAGACAACAACAATACACAAATTCAATATAAATCCATTATAAAAAACATAATTCACAAAATTAATTATGGGACAGAAAAGCAATTAATATAATAAAAAAACGTCAATATTATTGAAGTAAAAGTAGAAAATTAGGCATAACCTTACCAAAATTAAGGATCGTATCTTATTCTTTCAACTGATTTGAGGTATAAAATGATTGTTGAATTGAATGAGTTGTAAGTAATTGAGTTGAATTGGAGATCATATGTCATTGTCGACTTTGGTTCATCAATAATTTAGGGTTAGGAACTATGATGAAACTGAGTTAGGTTTTGGGAGAAAGAATTTTTGATCATTTAAATTAGGATAGCTGTGTTTTTTCTAGTTTCAAATTAGACCATTTAGAATATTTTTGTACCCCGCCTTCACATAACTTTGTATCTTTTAATTTTTGACACATGTACTTTTTTTTAGCTCAGATATAAAAAAACCAAAATTTACAAACACTATTTGCCAAATAAAGAAATAATTAAGTTTTTTCAATAAAACATATTATTAAAAAAATTCAAATAAAAAAATATTACTAAATAAAGTATGATTTGATTTTTTTGAAATACGAATACCCCACTAAGAAAAAGATACGTATTCTACTATTCATAAAAGTATCTAAGGTTTCATAAGTAAGAGTGTAAAATTCTTATTAACATTCTCGACTGACAAATGAATATTTTTGTTTTATTAAAGCTGTCATGCATATGAGTTTGTAATTACTACGTAATTATTTTGAATACTAATATATAAATAAGGGTTTTGCTAACCACAACCGGTTGTGTTTAATAGGGATGTGCACGGTTCGGTTTGGGTCGGTTTTTGGCTAAAACCAAAACCGAACCGAAATATTCGGTTTTTATAAAACTAAAAACCGAAACCGCTCGATTTTTGGCGGTTCGGTTTTTCGGTCGTCAAATCGTTTATATTTGGTTGTGGCTAATTTATATTAATAAACTTGTTTTACATAGAAAATTGATTATTTTTATAATTTTTTTTTTTGTCAATATTAGCCTAATAATGTTTACACAAAATTATATAATTATACACATATAAATGAGAGAAACACACGTGGATGTGAAAATACACATAGTATGATCATTGTTATATATGTAACGATATATTGTCAAGTAAACACACGGACACGACAAACACATATATAAACATTAACATAATACATATATTATAATTTCATCCATAAAAGGTTCGGTTTTTGGACAAAAACCAAAACCGAACCGAAATTTTTCGGTTTTTGAAAAATTAAAAACCGAACCATCGGTTTTTTCGGTTCGGTTTTTTCGGTTTCTTTTGCTCACCCCTATGTTTAAGGCTTAACATTTTGTAAAAATAGCATTTAATGAAGTCATTATTTTTATGAGCAATGCTACATCCACTCCTAACTCACATAAAAACTTTCACATACGCATGTGGCATGTTAGTTCCACCAATCACTATCTATCACATTTTCTCTTTCTTTTTTTCACAACCACTATTTGTTTGACACATATGGGTGTGAAATTTTTTTGTATAAAATGGGTGTGGATTTAGTATTCCTCTATTTTTATATGTATACATATTTAATGATTATAATTATAGAAAGTGTTGTTAAACAAGGAATGTTTGAAGTTAATTAATGGTTGATTTTTCAATTAAGGTAAGCTTATACACAACCCATAGGCTGGACGGAGTGGAGGTGAGTTTGCCAAAACTCACCTCGGTGGCTTATGAAGTCGCGCGCGACTTGCCACTCCGGTGGTAAAACTCACCGAGGTGAGTTACTTTTGTGAGGTGAGTTTTGGCATGTTTTTGTGTCAATTCGATGAGATACTCACCTAGTGTGGGTTTTAAAAATAGTAGGCCCCTCCCAAAATGTAACCGTTTTATATAATTTTTAAAAAAAACCCCCACTTTTTACTTATAAATACCCACTAATTCATCTATTTTTATACACAATTATTCTCACTTTTAAATTAATATGGCTTGTTTACTTCCACACACCGTCGATGAAATTCACGCTTTAGTTCAAAAACTAATTCACGAAGATAGCGTTCGTCAGAAAGCGATGATGGATTTAGCCGTGCAATTTGACAATGCAAGCGCAGCTAAACAAGGTCTTAGACAAGCATACGAGAAATGCAATGACATTCCACAAGAGACTCGTAATTTAATCGACGCTTTTTTGAAACGAGAATCTGATAAAGATTACGAGATAAATCTTGCTATGTATCGAAAGGCAGGAAAAATAGAAAAACAAATTGAGGCTAAATATGTTTGGTTATCTGAAAATACCAACTCCTTTCATTCTCCCACTATAAATACCAACTCTTTTCACAACTTTTTCTCACACATTCAAACAACATTTCAAAAACTCACCATGTCTGAAACCAACCAAAGCAATCCCTCGGCACCCGAAAAACCAACCGAACCAATCCTTCAACAACCTTACACAACCCCCAACCACGACTCAGAAACCCATAAGGGTGGTTCCTCATCTGAACAAAATACGCACAAGCCCACATCTCCCATTACTCACGGATTTCTTACTGAGAAAGAGTATCAACAACTACTTCAGGATGAAGAGGTACTAAGAGAAACATTGGAAGAACAAGCAAGAGCTGAAAAAGAGTGGGAGGATAGAATTAAGAAAGAAGAAGCTGAACGTGAGTTATTCATTTTGGAATTTGGAGTGCAAACTGATTCGGAATACGAAACAGATTAATAATCTATGTATTGTTTTTAATTTACTATGTACGGTTTTTAACTGTGTTGTAATGTTTTTAATTTATGAATAAAAGTATTTAAATAAAAAAATGGTGAGTAAGGTGAGTTTTATTGGTAAGGTGAGTTCTTGTTACGGTAGAAAGATGAGTTGTAAAGTGAGTTTTATTTGGAGAGAGAAAGCTGATGTGACGCTGACGTGTCAGGTGGGTTTACCACCACCACTCCATCCAGCCATAGGGTTGTGGTTACCAAAACCCTATAAATAATAACCAGCTCATAACCCGTGTCAACATGGGTGTAAAAGGAAACAATATAAGTTACATGTTGAATTGATTAAGAGTCCTAGGTGTAGTAACACTATAACACCATATTTTTGCCGCCACATCAGCGCTACATCTGCATAACATCAACACCAACACCAACACCACTCCCCTTATCATAACACCACTCACCTCTTTATTTTCATAAAACACCCTAAACAATTATTTCATTCTTTTAACAAACTAACCATTTCATTCATAATTAAACATACAAATTACATTAAAAAAAACACATTACGAAATAAAAAAAATTACGAAATAAAAAAAAACATTACGAAATAAAAAAAACATCACGAAATAAAAAACATGACGAAAAAAAAATTAAAATGACCCCTACTCGTCTTCGTCGTCCTCGTCACTCAAATCATTTCTCATTTTGTTTTTGATTAATCGTTTTTGCTTCTTGATCCAATAGGCGTCGTCGTCGTCCAAATCCTTGGTGCTAGTAGCTAGAAACCTCAACTCCTCCAACCGCATGAGTGTGCGGTCTTTTTCGGCTTGAGCTTCGAAAGCCCTTTCGGCGGCTTCCCGTTTCAGACGAAGCTCCTGCTCCATTAACTCCCCGAATTGGGTTGACGCGCTACTTCCACCGGTGCTCGCCACGGTAAATACTTTGAGCCCGTTTCATTAAATCCACATCGTTTTTGCCACTTTTCCCCAAACGTTTGGCCCGTTTTACGTGGCGTTGAACTTTTGGCAATTGGCATTCAACGTATGACATTTGCTACTTAACATATCCTTTGTACGTTTTTTAATTTTTTTCGAATTGAACTCGTTCAAAACCCGATACCAAAACGTTTCATGCTTTTGTGACCTTCCGACGTTATTATCTTCCGAAACGGCCACGTAACATGTTGCAAGCAATTCTTCTTCGACCGGTAACCAACGACCCTCTGCTACCGGCTCTTGGGGCTCGTCTACAACATTTTTTCTCCTTTTTGATTTTGTTTTTTGCGACCGTCTTTTTTTGGCGAATCGACTTGTTGAGGTTGAGTGAGTGATTGGGAAGTTTCTGAGTTGAATGATGGTGGGTTTTGTTGTAGATCTTGGAATTCACGGTTTAGGATTTGTGATTGTTGCCATCGGAAAAAAGCTTGTTGTTGTTCTTGTTGGTGTTGTTGAAACTGTTCCGGCGTCATCGACGCGTATTGTGCCGGAGGGTTGCCCCAACAACCCTCGTTGAGGAGATTCGTAAAACTGTTGTTGGGAAATTCAGACATTTTTTTATTGCTAAAAAGATGTATATTTGTATTTGAAGAGTGATGAATTTGTATGTGAATTTGTATTTGGTAATGTGTTGTATATATAGTGAGTTGTGTGGGGGGTAAAATGGGTGTAAAATGGAAATTTAAAAAAAACTCCATCTATTACCGTTAGGGGTAAAGTGAATTTTTTTTTTTTTAATCTAGCCCGTTATGGATTAAATGTAACTTTTCAAAATTGGGGGGGAGGGGGGGGTGTGATAGTAAAATATAAAAGTAGCACGTTTGGGGGGGGGGGGGGGGGGTAAAATACTTTTTTTTAACCGACTCCAACGCGCGTTGGCCGGCCAACGCCGGACGGCCAACGGTGTAGTAACGCCGGGCAACGCAACCCAACGCCGTTGCCAGCGTTACTACACCCAACACTCTAATAAGAATAAAAATTACCAATATTCATACACCTAGTTTTTTTGAATGTTATTGGGAAAATATATTGTTACAGCAAATATTTAGCATCAATAAAGAATGCTAAAAAAAACATGAAACAATCACTTGAAAGAAGAAAAAAAAGGCTTGAACAAAAAGTACTCCAATGGTATAAGTTCACTTCACTCAAATGAGATTGGACAAAAAGTAAGAACTAAATTGATACTATGTCTCTCAGCACAATAGAAATGATATTGAGGGCACGTTTCGTTCGTAGATGGTTTTACGATTTGGATTTGAATTTCGTTTGAGATTTGAATTTGGATTTAATGTAGGGGAAAAAAAATAATATTTAAAGATAAATTAAAAATTATTTATAATAATAATAATAAAGTGATAAAAAGAAAAATATGAGAAAGAAAAACATTTTTGGCCCACTTTGTCATAAAACCCCTCACACCCCCAACCTTTTCTACATGGGAGGTGTGATTTGTACACTGGTTGTACTTTTGTGGTGTATAGGGGTGAGCATACCGAACCGTCGACCGGACCGACCGGACCGAAGGTATTTCGGTCCGGTCCACGGTCCGGTGTTTTGGACCAATTCGGTCCTCGGTTCGGTCCGACCAAAAACCCGATGATAATGCGTGTAGGACCGGACCGGACCGAATACCGACCCGGACCGGACCGTACCATTTCGGTCCGGTCCTCGGTCCGCCGTTTTGGCTAGTTTCGGTCTCGGTCCAAGGTCGGTCCGGTCCTTGGACCGTGCTCACCCCTAGTGGTGTATGGCAGAAAAAGAGTGTACAAATCACCTCCCTTTCTACATCCTTTAATTTTTGGTTTAGAAATCCAAACCTAATTGCTAAAAATGTAACCAAACAATGGATTTGTACTTTTAAACCCAAAACCAAAGTAACCCATCAAACCAAACGGATCCTGATTTTACACAAATTACAACGAATTTGAAGAGAACCAAAGACACTAATTTGTTACAAGAGCTAAGCAGCACAACTTGATCAATATCTCCAAACAACCAACCATTCACTAAAACACTGTTTTTTAATGGTATGTATAGATAGATATTTGGCTACTCAAATATAAACATTTAAATTTAACCATTGAAACTAATTGTGAGTCTGAAATAAATTACGTATGTATAGATATACTTTTGCCTTTCAAAAAAAGAAGGGTAGGATGAACTTGAATTAGAGACAACTGTGAACTAATGAATAAGAATAGCAACAAAACAAAACAACTTATTATTTGAACTAAACGAAACAGCAGGACTTGTATAAACTACCGATGCAAAGCTTAACAAAATACAAATCACTTGCCTACAAAATGCTTCCGAGCTATACCTGGTCTCACTAAGAGATGACATAACAATAGAGCACTCATGCCATATCAAATTCAGAGATGCTACAAAAACAAACCTGTATATGCATAGAACCCTCGTTGTCAAAAAAAATATAAGAGCATTAAAAAGTTCTTTAATACAACAAAATAAGCAAGGAACTTTGACACATTAATCCTCAACTTCCACAAGTCTTCCAGCAAGCTTCTCCATATAAGCATCACCTCCTTCTCATTTAGTAGCACGAACTGTGGCCGTGTTAGCATCATCGGGTTTAGTTTGACATGAATCTCCTGTACAAAAGACAGTAACCTCATAGTTTAGAAACTCGAGTAATATAAATTAGAAAGTACAACAAAAACAGGTTAATAATGCTATCAAAGAAATATACTTGCTCAAAATCCTTTCCCATCCTTTGCATAAACCAATTATGAACAATGAATATTGACCTACGCATCATTTGAGGCTTATGTCCAATCAGCTGATGAACAATAATAACTATGTACCTAAATAGTAATTTTAGGCCTTCTGCTTGCATCTTTGTATCTCAAATTTCAATAGTTTAAAAACTGAATTTTGAGAATATCAACAAAATAAACTACATAATTCTTTTTCATCTCCAGCCTAAAGGCTATATCACCCTCACATAAAATGTTCATAACTATTTAACAGCCTACACTATCGAGCTTTAAGCATTTGCACATAACACTTGCTTTTTTCATAAAAAAAGCTAATATTTTCAGGTTGCAAGAACTACAATGACAAAATAGCATACACATTCTTTCATAAATTAAATGTTTATGACCTCAATTTCAGGGCGGACAAACTGAGAAAACCGCACTTAATCTGATCTCGTTCTTTTCGGCTTGATTAACATCATTTTTTGTTTCATCATTTTTAGCAAGTTTTGACCAAACACTTGCTTAAGCTCTTAGATCATACACCAACTCAAATAACTTTCATGGGCAAAAACACATCCATATCAAACTTAGTTAACTGCAATAAAGTTGGCATGTATTAACATAAACTGAGGATAAAAGTCAGTATATGTTAAAACTGGATAAATATATCTCTTATCTAAGTGAAATCATCAGAGTTTCTTACTTATATCGTGTGTTTGAAGTAAAATCCATCAACTGGAGAAATATATTAAGCAAAGACTGAAACCAAACATGTAAATATATGGATAAACAAAACCGAGAATAAAATGAACCTTGAATCACACAAAGATGATGAAGATTACATAGGGCATACATGTATTTTATTAAATGATGAGAGAACTTGTAGGGAGTCCGGATGATGAATCCATGGCAGACAAAGGATATTGACTGGTAACCAAAAGTAGGAATCGGGTTCTTTCAAATTTGAATGGGTAAATTATACTCTTGGTCCCCAAACTCCACCCCGTTTGCCCGTTTGGTCCCCAAATAACGGGGACTCTCCTTTTTGACACTGTGCTTACCCGTTTGGTCCCTGGAGCCCCGTTATGAACGACGGTTATCTCCATCGTTATCTTGGCCACGTTGCCCTTTCACTGGAGGGTACGATCGTCTTTTCACATTAAATTTTGATTGCACCGTTTTTATATAATGTCCGAGGAAGCTCTAAAAGGGATTCAACTCAACCACCAAAACCTTACACACACTCCTTCCACCGGCACCATTCCCACCACCCTCACAACCACTCTCAATCACCGACTACACTCTCTCCATCCTCCGCTCAAATCCTTCATATTCACCATCACTCCTTTCTTAATCGACTCAACCACCCACATACTCATCTGTCATTGGATCAATTCGAATCACTCGCCACATCACTCCTTTCAACCTATCCCACCCTCAACTTCTTTCTGCTAATAAACTAGACAACACGTTTTCGTTAGTTTAATTATTATTGATGCACCCAAATTTGATCTCATCCTACAATATAATCAACTTAATAAAAGTATCAGTTTTGAGCATCATGTTAAACAATCATTCATTTAGTACGACTGGTAGGATCAAAGGACTTGAGTTGACACCGGAATTTTATAGCGATAGCGACTTCCGTTAACCATAGTAGATTCGTTATGGATGAGAATGATGATAATTTGATACATGAGATATCGTTTTCGTTAGGTGAGACGCTGGTGTTAATGGAGAAATTTAATTTTCAGGATATGTTGAAGGCGGTTGAGAGGTTTAAGGTGACGTATATGTCGGTGTTGCCGTCGTTGGTGGTGGCGAGGGCGAAGAGTGAGGTGGTGATGAGATATGATTTGAGTTCCCGTTCATGCTGTCAAAAAACCGTTCTATCATAAAAAATAATTTTCTGGCAACCGTCGTTATATATATATATATATCTGTGATATACGTTATAAGAGATAGTGACACGTGTAGTATAGATAAATTATAAGGGTTATATCACATCTCTTAGTTTTCAAGTCAACTGAGAAATCCTATAGGATTGGACACGTCTTATATCATATCTCATCTCTTAAACACGTGTTACTAGTATATAAATATGCCACAATTAAATATCATATCTCAAGTATTGTAGGATTGAACACGTGTTAACCAATTTCACTAGTCAAGATTTTTGTGATATGTCGGTTATTGTGAAGAGGCAACGAGCGAAATAATTCGATAATGGGTACAAGAATTATTAATGGTAAAACTTAACATTTGTCGAGTCGGGTCTGTATTAACTAACTGCCAAAAGACCACTTCTTAAGTAAGATCAACTCAGTTGATACGACCCTGTTCGGGGTTGTATTAAGATAGGGCACAACTTTTAGCGTGTGTTTGCTCCTTAAGAATAAAGAGAAGAAGAAGAGATAGATTTGCACCACTATAGCGTGTGCGGGCTCCGTAAAAAAAAGAGAAACTTAAAGATTTATTGATTAACTTGATTGATTGAATAATGAAGAATGATTCGGTATATATACCGAATAAAAGACATAGCTTGGATCATAAGCCAACTACAAGATAAACATTGACTTAACATTTTTCTAACACAAGTTATTGAATTTCCTAATACGATTCAACATATATCTTAAACATAAATAACTATGATAGTTATTCAAACTGTGGGTGTATCATTCCCCACTCCTTCACAACCACCTTGCCCTCAAGGTATGCCAAAAAATATTGTGATTCCGGATCCCATTGTCTTCTTTGAATGGCATCCTATCTTTTCTTCGAACTCCATGGCTGCACTTGGCGTATTATGAATACGCGATAATAAAAATCTTTCAACTTTCGACCGGCTCCAATGAAATACCGACCCTGAACAGTTTCAATCCTTCTCCATGGTAAGATACTTACTATATATATTTTATATTTTATTATATACTATATGTATTTTAAGGTGTGGTTTGGACGGATCACTGCACAAAACTATTTGTACGTCCATTATTGATAAGAATGTGCACCTTCCCTGATCCTAACGTGTCCCACAATTGAAACGACCGTGGACTACCCTGGCTGACCCATGAATTCAAGATCGAGATATCACCACTTTCCATAGCATCATCCTGCTCCCCGTCTCCCGACTTCCCGTTTTTGTCACATGTAGCGACTATACTTGTTGGTACAACTTCTACCTTGTCGGACGTTTGGAGATTTGATTCCTCCAACACTTGGTCGGGTACTATGTTAAGGTCATCTTGGCTTTCTTATTTATCCTTCACGTCAGGGTCTTCGTGATCACTAGCAATAGTATTAACGGCCTGATTATTTTTGTCACCAAAAAGAGCCTCAAATGCATCACTGTGTTGCTGGAAGACTGCGGCCCGCTATTGCGCCAAAGTTTCGAACAAAGTGTCGAACCGATCTTGTAGAACGTTGTCAAACCGATCTAGTAGACCGTTAAGGCGCCCTGTTTGTTCATCCATGAGTGCAATGAAAAAAAATATTTCGATGAACAGTAACCGTGAATAGTACCGATGAACAGTACCGTGAATAGTGCCCGTAAACAGTAACTTTTTTTTGGTAACCTAAATTGGAAGCCCTCAACGAGGTCTCTCAATGAAATCACCAATTGATACGACCCTGTTCGAGGTTGTATCAAGATAGGGCACAACTTTTAGCGTGTGCTTGCTCCTTAATAATGAAGAGAAGAAGAAAATATAGATTTCCACCACTATAGCGTGTGCGGGCTCCGTAAGAAAAAAGAGAGAAGCTTAGAGATTTATTGATTAAATTGATTGATTGAATAATGAAGAATGATTCGGTATATATACCGAATAAAAGACATAGCTTGGATCATAAGCCAACTACAAGATAAACATTGACTTGACACTTTCCTAACACAAGTTATTGAATTTCCTAATACGATTCAACATATATCCTAAACATAAATAACTATGATAGTTATTCAAACCGTGGGTGTATCATTCCCCACTCCTTCACAACCACCTTGCCCTCAAGGTGATGCCTAAAAAATATTTTAATTCCGGGATCCCATTTTCTTCTTTGAATTTCATCCCTTATCTTTTTCTTCGAACCCCCATGGCCTGCACTTGGCGTATTATGAAACTCGGATAATAAAAATTCTTTCAACTTCGACCGGGCTCCAATGAAATACCGACCCTGAAATAGTTTCAATCCTTGCTCATGTTGAAGACCCTCCAACACCTCGTCTTGATCCAACCGCGTAGACTCTATGATCGGTAAATGCATGCGTTTCACGACCCCTGGCTGCATGGTATGTGTTTAATTACACATACCTTTTACCTTTAAAAACGAGCTAAAATAACCAAAAACAGACTTAAAATGCCAAATACACGCTTGTTTTGCTAATTGTGTTGTGCAGGAACGGATATCTAAGAAAAAGACGAAAGACAAAGCCAAATCGACAAAACCGGACTCGGAATGGAAAAGCAAGGAAAAGACAAAGTCAAAGTCCAAGCCCAAGCCTAAAAAAGTCAACAGAAAGTCAACCCCGAAGCCAAAAGTCAAGAAATATAAGCTTAGGGACTAAAATTGTAAATCCCTAAACTTATATTTGTAAAAGAAATCAAGAAAAAGGAAGAAAAGGGTGGGAACTGCCAATGTGCCAAAGTTGTACTACAAGGGGCATTACTGCCAACTCTCCTAACTTACACACCATAAGGACGAATGATGAAATGGGTAATATAACCCTTGGGGACTTGTTTTGCCAAGTCCCCAAAACTCTTATAACCACAAGGACCATTGGTGCAACAACCATATACAACATCAAGGACCAAATTTGCCAAACTCCCCAAATCCATGCCCTGTCACCCCCAACATTTATAAACTCTGTTTCCCGCTCTTTTTCCCCAACACCAAGTCACGGGTCCTCTTCATTCCTTTTACCCTGCAACCATAACTACCCCATGGATCAAACCTTCACCCCCTCTCCACTAAACCCATTGATGCCATGTTGGCAATCCATACCTATGACTCGGGCTCCAAGGCAGGATTAAGGGCTGGGATTTGTCATGGATTACACTCACACAACAAGCACAAAGATTTGAAGACTCAGCTATAAAAGAAAGAAGAAAATGAGTAGTTAGTAGTTAGTTAATTTTTCTTCAGTTTACTTTGTAATTTTTCTTTTTAAGCCTTCGTGTAATGTTCATTGATTTCAATTAAGCTTTTAAACTTTAAATTCAGTTGTACTACCTGTTTTTAATCTTGTACTTCTCTTTTAAAAGTAATCAAGTAAGTTGAGTTGAGTTTGTGTTCAAACTTTCATGTAATAAGCTGAATTTGGTCAATAAGCTTGTAATAAGCTCTTTGTAGCTTATTCTGCTTTCTTAAGCTCTCAAGTTGTCCAAATGATATAAAAATCTTTTAAATACTGTTTTAGTCTATTAGAGTTCAATTGTGTTCATTTAAATTCAAGTTTGGAAGCTTATGGAGTAATAAGCTAAAATCAGCTTATTGAGCTTAAAGTTCTTGGTTTAGAGGCTTTGGAAGCCATTAGGAACATTTAAGCTTCTTTAGACACTCTCTTTACAAGTGTGTTCGTACTGAGACTTCCAAAAATTCAGTTCAATTCCTTTATTGTCATGTTATCAATTACATTTAGCTTATTCTTTTAGCTTATTCCTTTGATTTCTTTGTGCTTAAACTTGTCTAGTATTGTTTAGTTAGTTTAAATATGCAAATGTTTTAAAATTTGATAGCTAGTATCTATTAATATTTCATCTCCTTCAAATCTGTCATGTGAGTAGGAAAAGCTAGGTGAGGAACTAGCTTATTCTGCTTGATAAGCTTTAGCTTTTAGTCCTTAGATAGCTTTATTAGGTCATTTTAAGTGAAAGTAGATATAAAGTTTTAATAGATTTAGTGATTAACTAGATTTTAAGAGGACTTTATTTTAGGCAGTTTCACTTAAGGAGTGTTTGGGTCAGCTCTAAAAACGGGTCAAATTAGTTTTGTGTTTGGGTTGAGGTCATCAAAATGGATGTAGCTTAGATTTTTAAGCTTGTTTAAGCTGTTTTTAAAAGATTTTTAAGGTTGAAAATTGTTTTTCAAAGTTTTTATAAACATTTTTTTAACTGTGGTGTTTTTAAAGGGCTTCAAGTGCTTATTTAGATAAGCACTTGGATCTTAAGTTTTAGTATCTTAAAGTGAGTCCTTTGTGTGTTAAATACAAGCTGTCAACACCATTTGGTCTTTTGACTTGGTAAGTCAAATTCACCAAGTCCTTTTAAAATAGCAGTTTCTAAAAAAGCAAAAGCCTTTTTCACTACCAAAAATCAGCAGTTTTAAATGAGTTTTAAAAGTCAAAAATTGGTGCACAAGTTCTATTGCTAAGATACTCTATCTGTTTAGGCTTATTTTCTTATTTAGAGCTTATTTGACAGCTTTTAAAAAGCTGTCAAATAAGCCCCTAGTTATTAGCTTTAATCTCCCCTGGTGCAAAGGGGAGATTTTAAGCCCCTTTTTCTTAAGCTTTAAGAGCACTTAAGCCCAAGAATTTGGCTTATTTTAAGAGCCTATAAGCTCTTATATAAGCCCCTTAAGTTTCAGCCCTTAAGAAGCTTATTTGATGGCTTATTTTTAAGCCTCAACTAGCCCCCTTGAGACCTTGAAAGCCAAACAGACTTAACTTAAGTCTGTTTGTGCTTATTGGCTTATCAAGGCTTATTTAAGCCTTGACTTAGCTTGACCAGGCCATTTATAGCTTATTAGGACCCTTAGGACTAAATTTAGCTTAATTTAGAATAATTTAGCTTATTTTGTGCTTATGTGTTTCTTTAGCAATTTTGGCTTCTGTCATTAAGCTGTTTTACAGCTTATTTAGCCTTAAGCTTTTAGCCTTTTTTATTAAGTTTAGGTCTTTTTAGCTTATGTTAGTCCAAGTCTTAGCTTAAAATGACCACATGTCCAAAATGACTTAGTGAAAATTTTAGCTTTAAGCCTTTTAAGCATTCTGTCGACTTTAAGCTTATTTTTAAGCTTATTAAGGGCTTATCACAAAAACTTGTAGTTGACAAAGTTGTTAAGCCCCACGAGCTTAACAACTTTGCTTTTTGAAGTTTTCGAAAAAAAAAGGGGAAAGACAAGAGGTCCGGGTGAGCAAGACTCGAACCCGTGACCTCTCGATACGATCCCCTTTATACACACTACATACCGCTGCGCCCTTGGGTCTTTTTCGTTAAAGACTCAAGGGTTTAGATATTTAAGGGCGTTTTGTGCCTATAAGCTTATAAGCTGTATAAGCTTATTTACGGGCTTATTCCTTAAGAAATTTTTTGTTTTTTATTTTTCGTAGGATTGTTAAAGTGTAAAGTATTTTTAGTAAATTTTTCAGAATTTTTCGAAGTCATTTAATATTTTTTATGATTTAATTTCGTTAAAAGCTTAAAAAAAATGCATAAAAAAATAAAAATTTATCAAAAAATATTTTTTCTTTTTTTGAAAATTTTATTTTGTCATTAGTTGTTGGGAAAAATATTAAAACTTTTCGCAGGGTCATTTTTACAACCCTTATTTACTTTTTTTAAAGAGTCGGTGGGGTGCGGGATTTTGTGTTGACTCGTTTTTGGGTCAAACGAACTCCGTTTTTGGTCTAGTCTTTTTCATTCTTCGTTATTTGGTCCCTAGAGTAGTTTAGAAGTAAAAATTTCTTCGTAGGATTATTTTTAAAGATTTTAGGTTTTTCCCCCTTTATTCGGGATTCGTGCTCTCGTTTTCTAGTTTAATTTCATAATTTCTAGGTTTTTCTTAAACGTTTTAGTTTGTTTTATTGTTTAAATTTAACTTCCTTGCACTCTCAAATCATTTTTCTCCTTAAATTCAAATCTTCGAACTGTATTGATCTCCAGGTCCAGCCTCGTTGGGGATAAACGGACCCGGGAAGGGAACACTCTATACTACTTCTCAGGTTTTCTTGATCTTGTGGATCTTTTAGACTTTATATTCTTTATATTTTATAATATATTATAGATTTTAGTGTAAAATTCTACAATAAGTACATGACAAGGTATACATTGATGTCGTTTATTTGGAGTCATGCAATTAAAGATTTGGTGGTTGCATATTTCATTTTAGGGAACACTTGTTATGGATAGATAGAACTCTTGTAATTTGTTATTTGAACTAGTGAAGCTTCGGGATTTTTGTAATCAATCACTTTGCGAATTCCAATCGTATAAGTTTTTAAACGATTTAGGTCGTTCTTTTATATGTATTTATAATATCATATATATTATAATATTATATATATTTATTTATATATATATATATTATCTTGTGTTATTAGTTCTATGAAGTACCACCCTCAGACCCATATTCCGCTGCTATCATTGTGGGGGTGTTACAGATTGGTATCTAGATACTAAGGTTATAGAGAAACAGGTCAAATGTTTTAGCTGGGGACTATAACCGTTTTCAAAACATTGCATTCATACAAAGGAGATTTTCACCTGGACATACATACACTAGGTGGTTGCATTAGTCGATTAAACTAGAGCATTCATGATTGATATAGCATGTTATTTTTGATAATATGTATATTACTATAAGAGTTCTTATATTATATCTTATTGTATGCTACTTTTGATTTTCAGATATTGTCATGTCGGATTCAGAGGATTCCACAGTCACCTACATGGAGGTATCCAGTCCATTTGGAGGTTTGTCAGACATCGGATCTCCGGGAGTCGATGGACCACCCGTGATGCCAGAGGATCTGTATGCATATGTGGTAGCCGCTTTTCAGGCCCCGCCATCTCCTGAGTATATGCCGTGAAGAATACTAGTAATCTTTAGTGTTATGTAAGAACTAGAGAGAGAAGTGGGTTGGAAAGTTTCTAGAGAGAGAAAGATGATAATGTTATTAAGTGTGTGAAATTTTAGAAAATGAAACAATCAACCACCCTCTCCAAGGCATAGAGAGGGTATATATGTTACTTACAAGGCTAGCCATGGGCCTTAACGGGCTTTCCATGGGCCTTGGGCCAAACTAGCTTACTAGACTAATCATGTAATAAACTACGAGCTAAGACTAATACAACTTGGAAGTGACCAATACTTTTCTTGTTTCCAACAATCTCCCCCTAAGGGAGGTCACTCCATTTTACAAAATTTAAACCTAGCATACTATGCTATATCTCTTAGTCTTCAACTCGTAAACTTGACTTTCTCTTGTGAATATGTTGTAGTAATCTTTGACTTTAGGCTCGTGAATTCTTGTTTGATTTATCTTTACCTTGTAAGTGGAGATGTGATCTTGAGCATTATGAGATCATCAACCATAGCATATATTGTTTTGCCATCTTTGTTACTTTGTCTTCTTGTCGATCTTGTGAATTTGGGACTCGACATGCTCAAACCATTTCTTGATGTATTTGTTGACTTGGAAAGCTTTAATGTTGCATCTTTCTTGAAATTCTTTAACTTTAACACTTCGTCACTTAGAGAAAGACGTTCGGTATCAGAGTGACGAAACTTCTTTGAAAATTCTTTGACTTTAATACTTCGTTCACTTCAAGAATGACTTTACGTACAGTGTAGTTGAAGTTTGAAACATGTACTTAAGCTTTTCAGGATTCTTTATATTTGTCTGGTGGGTCTATGGAGCCACGTGGTATGAATCTTGTCGAAAGGCCAGCTGGAATCAGGTTCCTTCACACCATCTTTAAGTATCCTGCATTAAACAGATAGCAATAACAGAGGTGGGGTAACGAATATGGCTTTGTCATTCGACTTGTATTTGTTGGAAATAACCTTCGAATCCGTGAGAGGGACCTCGAACTTTAATTCAGGTAGATTCAATTGTGTAGAATCTCCTTGACAGGATTTCCAGCAGAAGTATAGGGAATCTTTCCTAAACACTTTTGAATTAGATTCAATCAAACTCAGCATGTTTCTCTTATCGGAATGTCTCAAAGCAGACAAACACGAGATAAGAGTGAACCAGTGAGTTACTATCTACCCCGATTGAAATAGAAAAAAGTGATTGAAAATTCAATCAACAGTGTCACTTGCTAAAGTAGTTTTGTTGATCACATCGAGAGTGTTAATCATTTTCAAAAACATTCATTATCAATGATCAATTCATATTCCTGGTAACAGTTTGATTCTTATAGTATCGCAACATCGTTTTTTCAGGTTGTCACATGTTTGTTTCTTAAAGAGCGCAAACAGTTACCTACCCATGAGCTTGTTTGTTGTTGGCTCAAGAAGGGATTTCCTTATTCATTATGATAATAAGATCACTCAGATGTTTCTGGCAAAATCACAAGGGTATGCGTAGACTATTTATGATATATTTGGTATTTCCATTGTGTTGAACTTAGCAAGCCAGAATTTGAATAAGTGTTCCTAATGAGATTTATTGGATGATCTCTTTTGGCTCTAGACTGTAATAGTGCACCTTTGATTTTGTGATCGGAGGCTGGAGCAGACTGCCACCTTTTCAATATCAACTAACTCGGAGTGAGAAAGTCGATAGATAACGTGTTAATCTCCGTGAGAAATGAAACAATAGTCTTTTGAGAGACCTTGAATGGCTAGAAAGGGTTGTGCATAGCGTCACTGGGTCCATGACAGTCTTCAATGTCTGGACAACACTTAGTGTTTTCCGATGTTTATGTATTAACCCGTTTTCTGCGTAAGTGTATGGAGGGTCCAGGCTTCTTTCTTACGCCCTTTATCCTTACATTTCTTTTTCATTCTTCAACCCCTTCAAAATTCAATGTACCGGACTTATAACTAACACCTTGTTGGGTTCTGTTCCAGTGTTAGCTCAATTCAGTCAAGCATTTTTCACTTTTTCTCACTTTTTTCTCCTTTTATAATAATAGGACTTCTACACTAACTAGGTGGACTATCCCCTGGGTGATCCATCTGGTTCTGGATGGATCTAGGATTTGTAGGCTACCTATCCTAACCACCTTATATCCTCCATAAATTAAGTACATGGTCGGTCTTTTAGGATATTCTGTCACCATCACAAACCAAAATCATTAAAAAAATTCATTCAAAGTATTTGATATAAATATCAAAAGTTTTACACTTTGAATGTTTTTAATCATCACTAAAAGCTCCCCCTTAACATGCGCATCGTATTCGTAATGCAAGCTAAGTGTGGAGTGCATTGACTCTATTTTATTTGATCACAACTTTCAATACAAATTAGATCCATGTTAATTACATTTTCTCCCCTTATCCAAAATGTTAACCTCTTGATATAGTTGGATTGTCAGTTGATTAACCGTTCAGGGACTAAATGTTTATGCTACCTATAGGAAAATTTTTCTATGCCCCCCACAAATTATGAGGGAATTTAAGACAGTGCTGAGTTCAATAATTGGAAAAAAATTTGAATTTACTAAGAGATTCTGAAAATTTTATACTCGAGCACTCCTAATATAACCATAAGTTCTACACTACATATTACATATTCACATCGTTTATTATATACTAAGGACTTGACATGAATGATGAGGACAACTATTTGATAAATCCTATGTCCTTACGAGTAGCCCGTAGGTTCCTTAGTACATTCTCACACCAAAAACTTTTTCTAAGTCCTCATTAACCTTCTTTCTTTCAATGGTTTTCTATCCGATCTATCGCTGTTCAAGCACCTTTGACATAGCTTCAACTTTCTTTTCCAAGTTACGAAAGTCTTGCTTCAAAACTTCGAGTTATGAAAACAGATTCAGTTAATATGTAAACTTGGGCTTTGAGGTTGGGATGTCGGTGTTGATGTTGTTTTAGCTTCCACCTAACCAACAATACTTTCTTGAGTAGATTACCAACTACTTTCCTTGGAGCCGCATCAACAGTCTTGATGTATAAAGCAAGATATCGAAGTGCATTAATTAACCCTTTCTAGAATTTGATACCGCAACACCAAAGACAATTAATGTCTCGGTTTAATGTGCGCATTTCTCTCTTAAGGATAGCCGATGATATAAATTGTAACACCAAAGTCAACTAAGTCCCGAATATCACAATTATTCCCTCTAAGTAGTCAAAATGATAACACCTAAGTCAACTAAGTCCCAAATGTACTTATTTCTTTCTGCAGAATACTGACCGACTTAAGGAATCATCATACCTATGTGTACCTCTTTTATCAAATATTTCTATTTTTTTTAAGAATAAGCTTAGGGATTGGCTGTTTTAAGAAGCATTAATTGAATCAGAAAGAACTTTTCTCACGTTTTAAATAATTATACTCTCAACACTTCCCCCTGGGGACTCAAATGATGCATACTGACTAATGACGAGATGTCTCTTCCACCATGTGATTGAAATAGTGCACCCAAAAGATTCAAAATGGCCTAAAATCAAAAGAAGCTAACCTCAAAAGATAAAAGAAGCTTAACCCTCAAAAAGAAGGCCAGGACACTTTAAGGAAACATCTAATCCTTCCCCTGCTGGTTTTGACACGTCAGATTTCACAAAACCGTATACCGTATAACATATGCGGTCGTGTTTGAAGAATTAATAAGCTTAAATCTATTCCATAAGAATCAACTTCAAGGCTTTTAAAACTATGAAAGTATTTCCAAGCATTCCTAAGTCTTTTACAAACTATGAGGTGTCGGCAATATTGGTCGAATGTAGTTTAAATCCTGAATTCACTAAGTCTCAAATTGCAAATAAGTCCATAAAGATTTAAACAAATGACATCTAAAGCTTGTGTAGTTAAATTCCATTAACTACCCTTGAATTGTTATTCGTCATTATCCAAAACTTTATCCGTTTATTCCTCGACTTATTTTAAAAGACCGTTTTAAAAGATTATTTGATGAAAATTTCTCCCCCTTAAATAATGACCCGTTTTCTATTTAAAGAGTTGTTGTCATTGTTTGAGTGGTCAAATTATCTTTGAAAATCATTTTGTGAATACTGAAAGCATTGATTCATTATGAAGACAACTTTTTACCAACAAAAATAAGATTTCTCTTATTTTGACACATAAGCGCACTGACACGTACACTTATGGAAACATAGAAAGCACGGGTTGTGATGCAAAGTAATCACAAGCCTTTGCATGGTCATGAAGTAGACCATGCCCGAGAAAATAAATTCCCGTTGTGAGGTCAAGTTCCCTTTTTGTCAGAATACTTGCCTTTAAGATGATGACCGGGTTGCTATCGGAAATAATAGCAAGCCATTTGGCATGTTTTGAAAACATTTGGAACTTCTGCTCGAACTTCATTTACAGGCTCGTATCATTATTGAATGACATTATAAGACCGTAATTGTTATCGATTTTCCAGAAGACAATTCCATTATTACTCTAATATTTATATTTTCTCATTTTGATTTTTATTTCTTTGGTTTTTAAAAAATTTTGTATTTTGTTTTATAATAATTTTGATATATGAAAAATCTTTTTGGTTTATTTATGGTTTTAAAATATATACATATCTATACAGGATATTTGAACTAATTGGTACCACTTACTATTTATCAACTTCATCTACCAATTTGTTTCAGGGTTCCGGCGTAGAAAATTCGCAATTCCCAGCTGGTTGATCAACAAATTCATTCTATTTCGGCCAGGAGCTTTAGTGAAAATGTTTGCCAGTTTGATACTCCGTATTGACAAGTAAAGTTTGATCTTCCATTATCAACATGCTCCTTGTGAAAAGTGAATATCTGAATGTCTATATGCTTGGATCTAGGATGTTGAACGTTGTTGCCAGACATAAGGCCAAATAGCGCTTTTTGTTATCACAGAAACATTGGATTTTATTGAATCCAAAAGCCATAGTCGGTAAGCTATGATCTCATCCAAAGGATTTGAGCACAACAGCCGGACAAAGCAATGTATTCAGCTTCCGTACTGGATATCACAGCGCTTTTCTGCCTTTTAGACGACCAGCTAACAAGTCTATCACCCAAAAGTTGCATACTTCCAGACGTGCTACAACGTGTATCTTGACAACCAGCATGATCTGCATCTACAAATGCTGTTAGAGCAATCGAAGAATCCTTCGAATATCATAGTCCCCGATGTACGGTTCCTTTTAGATACCGAAAGATCCTTTTTACCGCATTTAAGTGCTTTTCGGTAGGCCGAGCCTGATACCGGGCACACATGCATATAGCAAATTGTTAGGTCAGGTTACAGGCTGTAGATAATAGGAGGGTGCCAAATCATTACCATGACAGTGTGATGTGATCAAAAAACTTTCCATTCATTTTATCCTCATCCAGTTTGGATTTCTCCACCATGGGAGTATCCACTGGGTCACAAGAATCAAAGTCGTATTTCTTTAATGATTCAAAGGCATATTTTAACTGGTTAATGAAGATGCCTCTGGGATTTTTAGAAATCTGTAATCCTAGAATGAGTTTTTGCCCTTCATTGACATATTAAAATTTTGAGCAAATGATTTTAGATAAATTGATCACAAAGGTCAGGTTGTTGATGCAAGCAAAGATAATATCTTTGACATAATTTTGTACCAGAATAGTAATTCACTTGTCGTCTCTGCGGTTGAACAATGTAGGATCACTGAGCCTTTGGAGAAGTCTTGGGATATCAGGAATGAAGAAAACATTTCATACCACGCGCGTGGAGCTTATTTCAACCCATAAAGAGATTTCTTTACTTTTATAAACGTGATTGGGTTTTCTTTATACACGAAACCTATCCGGATGGCTAAACTATAACTCTTCCCGAGAATTACCATTCAGAACACCGTTAGTTTCACATCCATTTTTTTTGGTTATAAGGACAATGTTCATATGAGCAGCAAAAGCGAGAAAATCCTTATAGCCCTTAATATTGCATCTGGGACAAAAGGACTCTTCAAATATCGATTCCCTCCTATTAAGGTAAACCACGGTCTAATAATTCGAGCTTTTGTTCTTCAAAATTCTCCCAGTTCGGTTCTAGTTCACTTTGTAGATACTCTTCAAAGTAATCACATAACTTTGTCTGGTCGGGGTTCGAGCTCCCATACTTCAAGTCATTCGAACTCATTTAGTTCTTCTTGCATTGCTTCATCCAACAGGCTTGAGTCAAGCATCTTTATATGCTTGGGGTAAACAGCAGTGAGGAAGCATCGTAAGTAACGAAAAGACTTACTCATGTAACTTGCCAGCCGTGTGGAACTGGTCTAGAGGCGAAGTTCAACCGATTATGTTTTCTAGTGGTTGATCCTTAGGATATTTGCTTTTGTGTTAAAATTTGGTGATCAGGGTGACACAAATGTATGAATAGAATCCGTTGATGACGATTGATAGAGGGAATTTCTGGGAATGGAAACACACAAAGTACGGATCATTACCCTATGTGCAACTTCAATATCATGATTATCTTCTTCAACATCGTTCGGAATGACGAGAGGTTCGGTTTTGGGTGTTGTTTGAGAATTACTTAGAGATGGTGCATCTTGGTCAATTGTAGTTGATGAAGGTGAACCGGTTAAGTCAATAGGAACTGGAGCAATTACTTCATTAATTAGTAGACAGCAAACAACTCAGGAGCCTGGTGAACAACACTAGGTGGAAGGATTGAGAAATTCATCGAAAAAAACAGTTGAAACAGCATATACATAGTTAGTGCGTGAAAGGTGGTACATAACGATGTTGAAGGATGAGGGATTTGGCACGAGTACTGAACTGATTTTACTAGGTTCAATTTCAGGGAAGTACGCCTGAGACTAGATTTTTTTAAAATCAGAGATTTACGCCACAACTTCTATATTGACTTGATTAATTTAACTCATCACATTGTTTCTTTTAATCGAATACATGTTGGTTTAATCGGTCATTAAAGTTGCTATAGGTCTGTTTCAATTGCTCTTTCTCAGCATAAGTTTGTCCACACCTATGTCTATTCAATATTACGGTTTCCAATCTCTTCGAAGTCCTCGTTTGATCTTATCCTTATCCATTTTTCCACTTAGAGATTTAATTCCTCTCTTTCAACTTCTTATTACCGTGTCTTTTCTTAGACTGTGCTTTCAATTCATCTTAATTCAAAAAATTGATCGAAACTTGGTATACTTTGATTTGGAACAGACAATTTCCCTTGAAAATTTCATGTTTATGTGAGTGTCAACTTCTAAAGAGATGCAATGTTTTTCAAGAATGGTAAAACTTTTGAACAGTTTATCATAAATTTCCCTTTTAACAAAATCCGTTTGAAGCTCAGTCTCAAGTTTGAGACACTTTTGACATTCATGCACATTCACAGAATCATTCTTCACAAAAGAATTCGCAATTAAGTTCACAATGTCTGTACTCATCACTTGTTCCAAGAGTCATTCATTTTCGTTCAAAACTATGATCTCTTAACTTCAAATGTTTTTGACTCCCCCCAATCTCGATGTTGTTCCACAGCTATTCCATTTTATAGAAGAAATTTTGGACTTCCAGAAAGTTAATCTACCAAAATGTTGGTTGAGAATGTGCTAAAATAAGTCCTTAGAGCTTGTACAAAGGAATAATTTCATCCCTAAAACAATCTTTTTGTATGTTTGAAACCCCACGATTCCCTTCAGTGATAGCTGTCGGGTCATTGTGGTTGGTTGGTCCTTTCTTTGACTACCACATCAAAGTTAGCAAGATGGTATTTAAGTTTTTTTAAACTCGTGTTAACTATGCTGACTTTAGGAAGTTCTTTTGGAACCTTAACATTGGTGGGTCTAATAGAAAGTGTGGGTTCTGAAGAATTCACAGAATTCTTAGACCAGAAGGCTTGTTCAGCAGATAATTCAGTTTGTGGAACAAATCGTGTCAAAAAATCTTTATTAAGAGCAACATAATCTATCGGTGGTTGGTATCAACTTGCTTTTTCCTTCTCTAACATTCATATTATCCTTATTGTTTTTGAAAAGCATTTTAAGAGAAGAACTCTCTTCAGCAAGTGCTAAGGTTTCTTCTGAATCAGGATTCACAATAGGATTAGTTTGAACAATAATATCACCAATATATAGCTTTGGTTTCGACTGTTGAGCTTTCTGCAGATAGAATGGATTTTGAAAACCTAGAGCTTGTTTAGTGGTACTATCATAGAAAAACTGAGGTTTCGTTAACATGTGAACAGTTTGTGCTGGATTTGATTCTTTTATATACAATATTTTATTAGATGTTTGATCTGCTTCTCTAGAGCTATTTCTATATCATGTCCTAGATTTTCTTCTTTCTTAAAAACATTTTTTAAGAAGGGAGTAACGTGTTGTAATAAAGATTCCTTTTTTTTAAATGTTCTGAAAGAGTTGGTTTAAGAAGTTCAATCTCTACAGACTGTATAGCACTTGTGTCTGAAATGTTATCCCTTACTCCTTTAGTTAACATTTTGACCTTCTTTCAAAACTTTATTTGTTCCTTATTTCTTTCAGCTCAGCAGTAAGGTATCATTGACACTCTTATTTTCAGATTGGTCTTGGTTCAATTAGCTACTGGGTTTTAAGATGTTGGTTCAATCACAGATATATCAAATCAATCTTGTTTGCGATGAGTTAGGAATTCTGAATAGTTACATGATTGTGAATTCTATCACATAATAAGAATAAGGAATGATGTTGCTATCATGGTTATTTCAGTCTAGCTGTATGAATTACAACATTTCGATTGTGGAGAGACGGAATCACTTGTATGCACAAGGGCTTGATGTGCCAACATTATATTAATATTTATCATGATTGTGTACCTCAGCAAGTGCATCTGAACCATTAATGAGATAAATAAATTTGCCTTGAGAGCAACTTTGGTAGAGTTCGTGTTCTGTCACAAACAGAGTCATATGCATTCAAATCATCAGCTTGATAAAGCAGTATTATAGAGTAATGACATTTTGTATGCTTGACCTTCAGGAATATCTAGATCTGCCAAAAAAGCTAGTTCCTCCTCATTTAGAATTTGACCATGTGCTTGAGCTTGTACCAGCCACACTTTCTCCTTAAACTACGAATCATCCCTTTTTCTCTTTGGTTTGGTGTACTGTCTAGACATGTGACCTCCCCCTTTGCAGTTGTAGCAAATAACCGTCCTCTGTTTTCCAGAATGGCTTCCACTTGCTCCTGGAGTGTAAGTCCTTGAAGTACCCGCAGCAAAAGAAGTTTGTTCCATGATTTGGGTGTAGTGTCACTCCTTCCATTATTAATGGTAGCTTGTTGCCTAGGGTTTGACGAGTTTCTCAGTTGATTATTGGAGTGGGATAATTGGGAGGTGACAAACTTCATCAAAAAACGACATCATGTGATTGATGGCATCAATGGGATCATCACTTTTCTAGAACACTGGAATAATTAGACTGGAGTCTTGTTGGGAAAAATTCAGATTGTTGGTTAATTTAGGGAGGATATTCCAATTGAGGGAAGGATGATGATGATGTAGAATAAACGTTGTGGTGAATTGATCGAATTGAAAGTCATTGATGGATAAGTTACTGAAAGAGGTGTGATGAATGATGAAGTTGAGTATTGTTGAGCACTGATAGGTGAAACCATACTGTTGAGATGATATGTTGAAGATGGTGGTTGAGTTGGAGTGTTTGGTAAGTGTGTTGATGAGTTTGATAAGGGACTGTGTTATTTGGGAGATGCAACTAAGCAAGAGGATCAGAGTACGTTCATGCATCAACCAACTTTTTTTGCCATGTCGTTCATGTTATTCCAATTGTGAGCATGAAGCTGATCAACATGGTGTGTGCATGTCTTTGGAACAACTTAACATCAGTACAAATTTTCTCATTCATCTGGAGGAAGAGTGTTCACTAAAATGGTATTAACTTGAAATTGTTCAGTAGCATCTTGTAGTGTTCATATCATTGAGTAGAATGTTGAATCTCATGTAGCCTCGTGTAATGGGACTCTCCTTTCTTGTATGTGAACTTTATCCAAATTCATCGTACATCGTACACTCTCGTTTTGACACATCCACTTACCACCATAACTTAGTCTGTATCCCTCCCCCATCTTTTTTGTTAAACGCGTTCCTTCTTGCATGAGAAGTTTAATCTTCTCCAAAGATCCTTTGTGGCTACACGATGTTGACTCACAAGAGTATAAATTTCTGTTGGAAGGCTTTGGAGAATGATATTAATTGCTTTTGATGTCACAATAAGCTTGAATGGCCTTATATGGATCAAGTCTTAGTATATTCCTTAAGTCTTGTTACACCATCCACTGTGATTGATGGCCAATCGAGTAGACCTTTCTCAACGGAAGCAAGGATCATTCTACCATGAGGTCTATTCATCATATAAAGTTCCATTCTGCTTTTACCATGAATCATACAAGTTGTTTTATCTAGCATCGGTGGTTTATTAGTCACACCCGAGATAAAGTGATTTATCAGCAAGAGTGTCATTGATAATGTTGGTATCTTATTAGATTACTAATTGATCGATCGGTGGTAGAAAGAAATTGTGTTTGAATATGTGGTTGTTGAGTCTTGAAATATTTCTTGAAACTACACGGGATTTTACAATTCTCGACAAAACCGAGAAAACAAGTTAATGTTTCACGGGATTTTACAAGTCAAAGAAATAACCGTATAATTTAGAAATTTAGAAATTTGAGTTGAGTTTAGTTCGGTTCCAACTTGTTCGGTTCCAACTAGTTCGGTTCCAACTGGTTCGGTTCCAACTGTAGAAACTAGTTCGGTTCCAACTGAAGAAAACTAGTTCGGTTCCAACTAAAGAAACTAGTTCGGTTCCAACTGAAGTAAACTAGTTCGGTTCCAACTAAAGTAAACTAGTTCGGTTCCAACTGAAGTAAACTAGTTCGGTTCCAACTAAACAAACTGGTTCGGTTCCAACAAAAAACAACTCGTTCAGTTCTAACTGAAGAAACTAGTTCGGTTCTAACTTAAGATCAACTCGTTCGGTTCCAACTATGATCTACTCGTTCGGTTGTAACTATGATCTACTCGTTCGGTTATAACTATGACGAAACCAAATTTTTCAAAACTCAAAAAGACACATTTTTGATTGGTTTTTTGCAAAAAATCTTGTACAACTAGTGTTACTAACCCTATAGGAACAAGAAAAATGACAACTTTAAGGTTTTTAAGCCGAAAAATTTTAAATCAAGATTTTGCTCTTTGTAAAGGTTTTGAACACAAATCAAAAGACAAACACAAAAACTAAACACACCACTCCATGGCTCTTGATACCAATTGAAGAATACTAGTAATCTTTGATATTATGCAAGAAAGAGAGAAGTGGGTTGGAAAGTTTCTAGAGAGAGAAAGATGATAATATTATTATGTGTGTAATGAGAAATGAAACAACCAACCACCCTCTCCAAGGCATGGAGAGGGTATATATACTTCATACATGGCCGGCCATAGGCCTTAACGGTCTTTCCATGGGCCTTGGGCCAGACTAGCTTACTAGACTAATCATATAACAAACTACGGGCTAAGACTATTACAACTTAGAAGTGACCGATACTTTTCTTGTTTCCAACACTTTGTAGTCACTAAATTACATTATAGGCATTTTTAGAGGTGGAAAAGTGGAGTCGGGCGCGTTCGGGCAACCGGTCAAACGGTCTCCGGTCAAACGGGCAAATAGTCCAAATTTTTGGTTTATACGTTTTCAAACCTTTTTATCCATTTTATACGTTTTTTTAACGTTCCGTACGTTTTCATACTTGTTTGCATATTCATCTACAATCTCTTTTGCATACTTGTTTGCATACTTGATTTCGTAACTTGGTTACATACGTACTTACAAAACTGTTTATATACTCATTACAAACTCATTTACCTGATTGATTACAAACTCGGTTTCTTGATTGATATCACACTCTTTCTACTTATGGGTTTAAGTATTTAAAGCTGTTTATGAATACAATGGTTATTTCTTCATTGGACACAAGTGTTTTCGGTTATCATCTCCTGTTTACGTGTTGCCTAAGTAGCGATTAGACCACTCTCTTGCCCGAAACTATCATGAACCGTTAATTATGGTATAACCAATTGGATTGGTCTTAGTAAGCGTGAATGTTATAAATAGATCTATTGGGACTAATTATCCCTATCCGGGTGAGAAGCACTCACTACCCACGGGGCTCCCGATAAACGGATATATATCATGTCAAATCTCATTGGGTGTCTTGGTCAGACACCGGTAAGGCAGAATACACTTGGCATATTATATGCTACACAAATTAGCTTCGGTGTCATGAGCTTAGCGCAATAGTAGATACTTTTTATGTGATATTGTATCTGTTATAGTAGTCACATCACTTTTAAAAATCTTGTGGTCCACACTACTTTGTTGAACATTACTGATTACTAAACACTTTTCATTATACTGTGGTGAAGCAGTAGACACTATACTTTTTCGGTTCTACATTTACACTTACATTGTTGGCGACTATTATAAGTAATAGAAAAGGTCCATGCATACTTTATAAATCTTTTGATTTCAACGTTTATACTTACAAAAATCAATGAACTCACCACTTTATGTTGACACTTTTAAAGCATGTTTTTCTCATGTGAAAAAGTATGCTTGGCTTACTTGATTCATTGGAGTCCTAAATTGACAAGATTTCATTAATGGATTTCTACTTACATACAAATGATCAAATCTCGTTGTATTGCTTTCAAGCTTTTCATTGTGAAGCAATTATGGGACAAATGTTATATCAATTTCAAGAAAATCAACGAGATTACTTTTCAAAAGACACATTTAGAGGTCGTTCTCTTGTATCTTGTGTTGTTGTATTATGAAGTAACACTCCGGACTCTCATTCCACTGCGACCCAATTTTGGGGGTGTTACAATTATTATTATGAACAAGTAGCACCTGTGCAAATTCTAAACACATATACAAAATACTAATCCTAGGAGCTAAACAGTAGGCCCATACTTTACTGTAAGCATCGAATTGACTAAAGCACAAACAAAATTAAATGAGTTAAATGGATAAGTAGTCATTAAATCAAATGAATTAATTGGATAAGAAGCCATTCATACATGATTCATACGTGATGGTCATTTAGGTATAGAAAAATTATACTATTCTATATAGAAAATAAAAAAATGCAGCTAGTAACACATTAACATTGCACAAACCAAAAGATCTCAAAATTATGAATCTTCCTCGAATTGAAAAAAATACATTTCTATGTCTCTTCATTTACATCTAAAAAATAAAACATGTCTCATCTCTAACAAAAGCAAGTATATTTATCTAACTCTTCATTTTCAACTAAAAAATAAAAAACATGTGAAACTAAAAAAACAAATTAGATTACAGAAATTAAATAAATACAATTACCAATTAATTTATCACGCTATCATTGTGATGTAACATGAAAAGATAGAGAAGGATGATGACATTTATCAGATCCAAAAAAACTTTTTGTATACATCAAAATAGAAGATATAAATTGGTGTATTGGGTTTGTAGATGACTAATTCATCGAATATATAAATAAATTCCACGCCATGTTCAAATCTGATATAAAAAGGTGTATGCTTAAATTCGAATATATTTAAAACCAAAATGAGTTGTGGTGGATGTGAAAAGAAATTTACCTGTTGATTCTTTGTACAAATCTAGAACACTTTCATGTTTTCTAGGGATGACATCGAGTATAATAAGAAAGAGTATGTAGTTGTTTTCATGATTTTTCTGGCGACGATACACATTCAGCTTATGATGGTTGGGAAAACAATGGAGAATAAAGATGGTGGCTAGGGTTTTTAAGAGAGAGAATGAGATGACTATTTGTTTTAATCCGATGAAATAAAAACGGTTTAAAAATCAATGAAAAGTGTAATACCTATAATACCCTTTCATCCTTTTGTCTAATTGATAAAATAACCTTCATCATTTATCTAATTGCATTTTTGGCACTTTTAATCTTAACCTTTGATCAAAGTCATCTAATGGCTTAGATTCATTTTAAGAGTTCTGTACATAAAATGGGTTCTCAATATAACACTCCACTATATATATATATACGTATGTATATATATACGTACATATATATATATATACGTATATATATATACGTATATATATATATATATATATATATATACGTATATATATATATATATATATATATATATATATATATATATATATATATATACATA